>WYDI02013488.1:0-32161 GCA_009867235.2 Psittacus erithacus
ATTTTATTTTATTTTTTATTTTCCACACAGACATCTGCTTTTGCTGAATCAACTGGCAAGTCTTTCGTATGGTTTTACTCCAGCATTTCCCCTGCCCCTGGCCTCCTTGCTTCACAAAGTTATGCAAATATTTGCTTGCTCAAACATGATGACCCTTTAGAGGGACTAGTGTAGATTTTACTCCTAAGTTTACCTGTTGGCAAGAAGGTGGTTCTCTTCTCTTCTAGTTAAGCTTTTCCTCCCATTCCAATCCATCTTGCGTCATGTATTTCAGACCCCTTCCAAAGCAGGAAAATATTCTGTGTTCTCACATCCAAGATTCTTTTCCCTGTGTTTCACTGATTAGAAATCCAGAGATTACTTTCAATTGACTCAACATTACCTCATGTTTGGCTGAGGGTAAGGTTAGATTAGAATAAGAAGCTATTGTGTATAAGCTGGTCAAAGGCAGAATAATGGAAAACCATTTCAAATTCCATGAAATGAAGGAAGATGGGCTTCCTCCACTGGAATGAGAAGCAAAACGTACACAGAGACACTTGCTGCAGAACACAAGGTGTGTGTTAATTGGATTCCAAATCCACAACCTCCAACACAAAGTTTAAAGGGAAAAATGGAATTGAAGGCATCTATTTGATCATTTATTTAAATTTGAGAATTGCTATAAAACAGTAAGGATGCTAAATAAGGCATAGGAAACAAAAAGTCTGTAACACAGGAAAATGGATCCACATAAATCAGAAGGCATGAGAAGCGGCCGGGAGAAAATGAGCTTTTCCCCCACTGGCTCTTGATGAACTGTTGTACACATGACACACTTTGAACATTTTCATTAGGCCAGCAGACACTGTATGTCCCATTGCCCAGTTTAAACTACACTTGGCATTACAGGAAGCAAAGAATTCAAAGCTTGTATTCCAGTGCTGGGTGCCTACAGGGGCTTGCTGCAGTAGAGGAGAGCTGAGGGAGGGTTACTTTTCTGAGGCAGTGCAGCTGCATTCCAGGTGGTGGTCATATGCTAACCGATATATAATTTGTTAGACAAATATATACCTTTTTCCAGATCATTCAAGGGTTTGTTTATTTGTGCAGTTTAACGGATAAGTTTTTATTAGAAAAGGTAATGTACAAACCTTTGTGTATGCCATTTGCTATAGTAGAGTGATTCTAATAACACATGTCAAACTGACAAGGACGACAGCTGTGTTAGTTTCTAGACACTTTATTAATTGTTCACATGGTACTGATGGAGTCCGTTTTAAACTTTCATGTTACCCAATAACTTTTCCTTATCACATATGTGAGTCCTTAATCAGGTTTAACATCCATTTGTCTGTGCTCTCACCTGTGTGTCCTTTGGAACTCAGAGCACATTTGCTGCTGTGTTTATGCACCCCAATTTGATCGACAGAATTTTGGAATGTATTATAGAGGGCAGACTTAGATCTCAGATGCATTTATATGTGCACATGCACTTTCTGGATGGTAGAGCTTGAAACATGATCACAGCATGGTCTGGATGTGCTCCAGATAGAATGTGTAAGGAGAAAAAGACTTAAGTTTGCAGAAAGAAGAGTGTGTGTGTGTAAGGTTGTGCTTAAATCAAAGCAACCTATTTGAATGTCAACTACCATTTTTAAACCATTTTATAACCCATAATATTTTCTTAAATATAGTTATTCCAATCTAATCCATATGTGCATTTCAACATGCATATTATGAGCAGTCCACCATTCTCTCTGTGCATGTGTGGAGTACCACTTTGATGGATTAGATTCAAATCACACTTCAATAAGTAAAGCAGGCCATTTTAGCAAACCATTTGATCCTCAGCCCTGCAGAGGAAGCCAGCAGGGTGGATCTCATGTTTTTGCTGAACTCTGTGTGCACTTCTGGGCAACAACAAATAATAGACAAAATACTTA
The DNA here is from genome assembly GCA_009867235.2 of Psittacus erithacus. Taxonomy (NCBI): domain Eukaryota; kingdom Metazoa; phylum Chordata; class Aves; order Psittaciformes; family Psittacidae; genus Psittacus; species Psittacus erithacus. The sequence continues at coordinate 1,926 of WYDI02013488.1, forward strand.
AACTGACATCACAATTTGCATTTCTGCTAGTGTTTCCCAAGGTAAACACAACTCACTTTAAGGCAGAAGTGATTGTAACATGTTAAAATGCTCACACAGTGAGATAACATTCATGTGTTATTTTGGCAAAGACACTTAATTCAATTTGTGTTGCTGTCTCTTTTTCTTCTTTCATCTGACACTCAGCTGGATTGGATTTGTACAGCTGAGGGAGCACGTCTCTGCTTTAGATGAAAATGGTCGGTGAATAGCCGTGCACACTGCATCCTCCTTGCTCTCCCAAAGTGGATATATCTTCTCTATACATGTCAGCGAAATGGTCCTGCTGTAACATGTTGAGAACTAGAGAGTATCATCACACAATATTCTTTCTGTACTGATAGTCTAAAACTACAGCCCTTACATTCTGTTCCAACGCTGTGCTTCTTTACTAATGTTCTTAGTTGGAAGCTCACCTCGGTCAGCTGAAGAAGTGCTTGCTTTACAGTTCAGTACAGACTTGCCCTTTGGGGATAGGGTAGGTGGGCTTGAGCCCCTGCCGGCCGCTACGGGTGTGTGAAGCGGCGGGAGGGAAAGCTTTCTCTTTGCTCTTCCCGAGTTAGCCCAGTTCACTTGTAGGGGGCCAGAGGCGCGCGCACCCACAGGGCATCCCCTCGGCACCCAGCGCGGAGCTTGTACCGGGCTGGCAGCGCAGGCCGGAGGGGGCTAAGCGCGCCGCGGGGCCTGGCTGCGGGTGAGTCTGCCGGCTGCCCTGGCTGGCCTGCCGCCCGGGGTGGGGCCTGGCCTGGCCCAGCTCCCGGGTGAGGCAAGCAGCGGAGTGGGGGACTCCGCCCTCCCTTCCTCCTCGCTCAGTGCTCCTAGTGGCTCTGCGTGGCGGAGGCTCAGCGGATCGGTTGCTGGTGAGGGCGCTGCCCCGCGGCGAGAGGGCACAGGGACTGGCCGCCGGGTGGGACGGGACGGGACGGGACGGGCGGTCGCTCACTTTTGTATCTTCCGTTGCAGACTCGGATTCGGACGCAGCCCCGGCCCGGCGAATACCAGAGATGGCGAAGGTGAGTTGGGATGGGCTGACGGCCGAGGCGGTCCCTCGGTGGGCTCGCTCTTGCCCAGCCCATCCGGTCCCAGGACATTCTCCTCTTATCTGCCTCCTTGCTTTTCCTCCTTACCTCATTTACGGCCTCCCTTAAATCAACCCATCCCTGCGTCTGGGGAGACGCGGAGGGGAGTGGGACAGGGAAGGCAGCTCATCATGTGAGGCACACGTCAAGCAGAACTGTTTTTTTTTTTCTCTGCTGTTTTCCACTAATTTGGCCAAGTTTGCGGTACCGTGTATTTATATTGTGCCTGGGCGGAGGCGCCTTCCACTGGAGGAGGAAGAAAAAGATACAGCCGTGGCCGTGCCCTGCGCATACAGGATCTTGTATCCCCTCTCAAACTTGATTTCTGTCTGGAATCCTTGCAGCTATTGTACAGTACTTCGTGGGGGGTTTTGTCTTCTTTTGCAGCCCTTGTGTTGCTGTGGTTTGAGCCTGGATGAAGGCTTGGAAAACGGGGCAGACTCCAGTTTCTGTAGTTGCATCAAATGCAACTGGTAGTGTTTTAACGCTCCTGTGAATATTTACTCATATTCTGTCTGGATTTAGTCTTAAACCAAAGAAAGGGTGCTTCATTTTCAAAAAAAGGTGTATTTTTAACAGTATTATACTCAATCCTTGAAGTTTTTGGGGACACACACACACGGGTGGATGAAGAGGGGTTCTTTTTCTGTCTTTAAACGTCAGGCTTTGTTTGTAGGATGCATCTTAGGAAGAACCCATGCCAGTGCAGGGCATCTGACCAGACAGATCTTAAGTTGACAGCCTTTTATTATGCTATATGTAGCATTGCATACAGGCTTGAGGGTAACTTCCTTTTAGCAAAAGCATGAAAATTTGAAATTGTCTTATCTGTTCCAGAAAGACACAAACTTTGATTCTTGATCTTTATAAAAGGAACATTTAATTCTTCACTGGTGCAAATCAGTTGCTGTTGTCTTCGCATGGCAGAATTTTCTACTGCCTGAGGTAACACTTTGAGGCTGGGTTACTAACTGTGGTCTGTCTTGTACTAGGTGAGCCTTGTCCTCCAATTTCTACCTTTAGAAGGCTGCTTTCCACTTCAGTAGCATTCTTTGCCTGTGTGATTATGCAGCCATGAAAGACTGGAGTATTAAAGCTTTGTAGCCTGTAATTAATTTTATAAACATAAAAGACAGTTTGAAGAGTGAGCTCCTTTCCATGTGCCAGGTGTCTGTTCTTGTGCCATGTTGTGCCATGACATAGTGGTAAGAAATGAGAATTCCTAGCAATCATGAAATGTCAAGTGTCAATTGATAGTAGTTATTCGTACATGCAGCTAAAGGTTCAGAGTTCACAAGGGCTGCACAGCACAGTGTACTGAAGTCCAATTTAGTCTAGATACGGAATAAAACCTTTGAAGAAGGTAAGTTATCTTCAGAGCCTTGGTCACTGAAGTATTTGCTCTTGCTCCGTTATGGGAAGATTTTTTTTTTCCTCCCCCAAAGACCTGAGGGATTTTGTGTTTTTCATGTCTGGGACAAAAAGGTTCATTCATTTTGTAGGAAAACTACAGCATGCCATAATGTTCTGTGCAGACTGGTCTCTCCATGCCTGTGTTTACCTGCTTTCTTTGGAGGAACCCTGCTGGCCTAGCAAGCTGCCTTTTCTCACATGGCTGTACATGTAGTGGTCTTTGTTAATGCATAGATGCGCATGGTACAATCTCTTCCTGCTCAATGAACAAGCAGCCCTGGAAATGCTGTCTCTTGTTTCCTAATTCAGAAATCTGGGAAGAAAGCAACAAAAAAGAATATAGTTGCTTGCATGCTGGGGACTTACCTGTTTTGGTCTACTACTCTCAAATTTTCTCTGAATGTGAAGTTCGGAGTATTTTGTGTATCCATTTATAAACTGCCAGGGAAGGGTTGCTTGCTGCTGGTGAAGGTGTGGCTGCTGTGTGCTGTATCCAGAGTTCCTGTTTTGCCAGTGGGCATGTGTGACTTGGAGCATAGGAATAGTATCGCTAGCTTCAGTAAGGATTCAGAGAATTATTTCTCATATTCTCAAGTACAAACACTTTTTCCGCATCAGGTCCTAAGGACCTCTTTGGCATTGCTGAGGTTACTTGTGAGCAGGATAGGTTCTCTGAGTGCTTTTGCATCTGTCCCTGCACTGGTTCCTATGTTGCTATTGCTCACTGTTCTCCCTCTCTCCAGCCCACTCACTTGCCTTTTTTTTCTCTCCTTCCTCCCTGTGTTTGATGTCTCCATGGTGTACTGACTTAGAGTTCAACACAGAGGTTGTGTAACTCCATTTTTTTGTCAGGAGTTCAAATTTAGTGGGGCAGATGTGAATATAGCCTGCTGACCAGAGCTTACTTCTTCCCTTTAAGTGGACAACCTGAAGCATTACTAAACTTAGAGAGGTTTTTTTTTGAGCCATCTTTATAGCTGTGTTTGCATCAGCTCTGTGCCTGTATTCATCAACTCACAGTGTAATTTGCATCCTGCTGCCCTCGAAAACATGGTATGGATGTCACGAAATAATTATATATTTCTTCAGTTATGTTGGTTTTAAAGCACTAAACTAAACCGAAGTTTGAACTCTTGATCTCTGTATGGTCTTCAGTGGCAAGACTTTTCCATATGGGTGGTAGATATCCTTTTGTGTTTGACCCAAAGAGAAAATCCCATGGAAACCTAATGGAATTGTTTTTGTGCTGGACGGGCTGATCTGTTATCCTTATGTTTTGAACTGTTATTTATTTTTAGCTGCAAACCACTGTGAGAAGTGTAGCTGAATCACTTGAATAAAGAGTTGCTTATGTCAAAAGAAACATGGTGAAAAAACCAAAAGCCATTGCAGTTCTGTAGGTCTCATTTGCAACATGATGGAAAAAAAACAGTGATAATGATTAAGAGCTCCAGTTGGTTTTTCTGGAGGGGAGGAAGTTCGTGCTTCTAAACATGTCTTGGATCTTTGTGCAGCTTTTCTAGCATACATGATTTGTGCAATTAATTTCCCGAATTACCTGAACAAATGGTATTTTCTTAGTAATTGTCATGCAAACTACCATTATGTAAATATACCTGAACTTAGCTGGTATGCAGCTAAGTAAAACCACAGTAGTACCTTTTGAGGGAGCTGTGTTTAAGTACCCATGGATTGCTATTGAGTTAGACACTTGCAAGAAAAACACTATCATCTTTTGGATTATGTGTTCAGATTTAGTCTGAGCTGATGTATGGAGAGCTGAAAGATGCTATCCTCTATTTCATGGCTTGTCCCCTTTTCCCCCATCCCTTTTTTCCCTCTAGAGCACAAGAGGCACTGTGACAGCCTTCTCTCCTTTTGATGCCAGAGCTGATGCAGAAGCTCTTCGTAAGGCTATGAAGGGACTGGGTAAGAATAATGTATTGAATGAAAAGGGAAGGGCGCTCTCTCCTTTGCAAACATCCTGTCTGAACTCATTTCTTTTCTCGTCAGGAGATGAGTGTAGGGTGCGCACTTGCGTGCTATGGAATGACAACCCCAGGAGTGCGTGGGCCTGGGCGTGGCCTAGCTGTGACTCGGCTGCTCTCAAGGATGTTGATTTTTAGGTTAGCGTAAGTGAGGGAAAAAGAAAGCTGGTTTGCACATTCCCTGTTAAAGATTAGTACACCACAGGCTTCTCTGTGCCCAGAGTTTTATTAGACAGTCAGCTAGACTGTGGTGACCACTCTCCGCAGGCAGCCAGTGTGGAGAGTTACGACAGTGCGCTGAAAGCTCTGTGCTTGGAAAATGTGTGACAACCCCCTTGGTCTGGAAGTGCGTAAGCACATCACAGTTACTGTGAACAAAGAATGCAAGCCCATAGCATGAATGTAGGCTGGCGAGTGCTTTGCAAACTGATACTATAGCTTTCTGCCCCAAAACTTCCCTGCGGGACCGAATCCTAATTTGCTGCTTTCTTTGAAGCTGCCTGCAGTAGGAAGCAGAGAGAAGGGAAGAAGGGAAATGTGATATGCCTCAGCCTGTTGGCTAATTCTGTAGGGTTACTATGTGCTCTTACGTGCTACTTTGTGAACTGTATATGAAATGGACGATAGCTCTGCAGTTCTGTACTCTGGGCTGTTTGGGTAACTGGACTGAGTTTAGGTGAGAGTCCATAGATTGTTTATTCTAAAGAAAATATCTTGGTAAGCCTGAAGGTGAGGCTCCTATGTAGAATACAGGCTCTGAGTAAATGTTGTGGCTGATGCCTGGGGTGCTGGAACAGGGCACAGACGGAGAACACCACTTGTGTCTCCTAGTCATATTTTCACAACAACCAGACACCGAAGCTGGTGGCTCAGCTTGGGGTATGGTGACATTTGTTACTTAAATGCTTCTGCTGTTTGTCAGTAGGCTGTTATTTTCAATGTGTCTTTCATTGCCTTTTGAGTTTGTGATGCAGCTGTTTGTTTTTTAGAGTGTTTGTAACTCTGTGTTCTTTCTGACTTCAGGCACTGATGAAGAAACTGTTCTGAAGATCCTTACCACCAGAAACAATGCTCAGCGTCAAGAAATTGCATCTGCCTTTAAAACCTTATTTGGCAGGGTGAGAACAAGAAAAATATCTCTAGAAATGAACCAAATGTTACTTATGATGTTTACTTAAACCTGTGGGGAACATTCATCATGTTCCCTGTAAAAGGTTGCTTTGCAGAAAATCTAGTTTTGCTTCTGTCTCCCCCTCTCCCCACCCTGTCATATCCTTAATTGCTCGCTAGGTTAGAGTATTCCTTTTAGGCTAGCACAAGGAAATTGCTTTCTTTTTCTGTATTTCAGTCCAGTATGCCCTAAGTAGCGTTTTGTGCAGAAGCCCCTGTAGTTTCCTCTTAGTGTGCTTCTAGTACTAATGTCATTCTTGGTACAGAAGGAGTTACCAATGATTTTGATGCAAGATCTGCAATGCAAGGTGATAACGAGAAAAGAATTTTCTAGAGCTAGAAAATGTGACAGAAATAAAGCAGCCCAATACCATAGGAGAGAACAAAACCAAATGTGTTGGTTGATAAAACCATAAGTGAGTTCACACTACCTTTCAGGGTTTCCACATGCCCTTTTCTTCTACCTGATCTGGCTACATTTGTTTCAGTTCAGATACCAGTTAGAGCAGAAGCCCTGTCACTTGTCCTTATTGATTTGTCCACAGAGCCTTCCAGCTTGCAGGCACACATGCATCCATTTGAAATGGCTAGTCCTTGTTCATCGCAGCATTATTTGTTCTGCATTAGGATCTTGTAGATGACCTGAAATCTGAACTTACTGGCAAATTTGAAACATTGATGGTATCTTTGATGAGACCAACATATATTTTTGATGCTCACGCCCTGAAGCATGCCATCAAGGTAAGAGGAGTGAAGGAAGGGAATTCATACATTAAATGAAATATTTGTTGCTCTTTTGTTGTGGTTTGGTTGGTTGTTTTTTTGTTTTTTATTTTTAGAAATGAACATTTGGTAGGTAAGAGGAGTTCTAATAAAGTAGCCTTTTTTTTTGTTGGTTGTAATTAGGAATGTTATGCTAACACCTGCTATTACTGCTAATGCTGTGGTATTGCCTGGTTTGGTATTCATCCTAATAACTCATTAGAGGTAGCTTAGAAATCTGTTCAGTGGAATGTTCTATGTGAAATTATTTTCATGAGAAACTAATCTTAAGAGAGCACTGTGGATGTAGATGCAGATTAAAATCTACGTAGCACAATTCTAAGACTTGTTCTTTCTGATTTAGGTGCAATAAGTAGATGTTCATGTTGCTTTTAAATTCTTTTTGCTGCTAAAGTGCTATGCTTAAAACCAGTGGACACTAGATCTTTCTGCTGTGAGCAGCCTAGGTTTTATAGCTGTACAGCTCTGGCTGCAAATTAGTCAAAGGCATTTCATTAAAGTGTGATGTTACTTGTTTGTCTCTTCTTGGCTGTTACTTAAGGGAGTTGCACTGTAATCCATCAGGGGAATAACACTCCCTAGTGTTTTTTCCCTGATGGATTACAGCACAACTCTAAACCTGATGGGCTAGCGTATTTGTGTAAACTAGTGTCACCAAAATTGTGAGGGGGTATTATCTGTATTATTGAAGGTGTTCCAAAAGGTGCGGTGCTTTCGAGGATACAAGGGGAAGAGTTGATAGCCCTGTCAATGTTACCTTTCAAGTGTTTCTCATCAGCTGAATGCATTTAGTGCCTTTCTGGGAAGGCCAGGTAAACAAGCAATTTACAGGCTGTATGTGTAGATCTTTTAGTGTGTTTTCTTCCATGTGGTCCTCATTTTTCCCCTGTGTCACACCTGTCTGATACCATAAACCTGTGGGAATTCAGGAATTGGATGTGCCTGGATTATTCACAGAAACTGTTGATTAACATAGGGGACATTGAACTTGACTAGTGTCAGGTAGTGCTTGGTTGGGTGACACACAAACTCCCAAGGTCCTTGATGACCAACTGGTTAATATGTAGGCTTGAGTCAACTGTGCAAGCTTAGTGCTCATGAACCCATGACCCAGCAGGTAGTATCTCAGACAACGGAAACTTTAATCCTGGACATTTTCTGTAATGTCTTTATATGCAGTGGGGGGAGGGAAGATGGCACCTGACAAAAAAAAAGAGAAGGACCTTGTTGGTTAATGGGGAAAAAATGCATTCCCAAGCTGTTCTTGTTGACATAAGAGTCAAAGACTGACAGGGAAATGACAGGACAGGTGAACGTAGTGGGGAAAATAGAGATAGTGAAACAAGAGTGGTTTTGTTCTTGACACTTACAAAAATGATATTAAACACAAGATCATGGGATTTCAGAGAATGTGGCTGCACACAAAAAGGTACTAGCTGCAGTTCAGCTGAGGTGGATAACAGTAAAGAAGATGAGATAGCAAAGACTTTGGTGCAAGATAACAACGCAGCTAAGAGTGTTAAGTCTGTGCGAAAGGTTGTCCTACCAATTTTCACTGCTATTACATGGATTAGAATTAATACAACTGTGCCTGCCACATGTGTTCAGTGGCATGTTCTTGAAACAGTGTGTATTTTGAAATGATTATGTGTAACCTCGCAGATTTGTATTCTATGTATGCACTTGGATACCTTTGTATGCGGTTAGTATTCACATTTTCTTTACAGGAACGTTTTTAAATAACATGCTGAAGCAAAAAAAGACACAGTATTGTATTTTAGTATTGCTCTTTGAAATTACTCCTTTGGAAGTGTAAAGAGCAATGGCTTATTCTTACAGACAAATACTCAGACTTGTGGAAACAAGGTACTTGCTTGGCTTTCTTAAATCTTGTCCTTGTAAAAGTGAAGAGTGCCTGTTATGCTTGCTGGAATGAGTGCAGCAGCTTGAACTGTCTGGGTTAGCAATTCTGTTGTAAAATGTCTTTGTTTGTGGTGGAAGAGAGCGTGGGTTTAATATAGCACAATTCATGGAAGGCTCTGTTTATCTGTGTACTAGTTGATGAAAGACAGTACATGAACTGTAGCTAAGATGGAGACTGTTAGTCGTTTGTGCACTTACCTTGATGTCATTCACTAATAGTAAAGAACTGAGCCATATCTGGGTGTGCTTGAGCATGGAGGGGCTCATTTGAATCTTGCAGCAGTGAGTCTTTATTAAGTGTTGAGTTGATTTTGAAACAACCAAGCTGGGAGTGGAAGAAATTCTTTCCAAATCCCCCATAATATACCAGAAAGAAGAAAATAGTTTTTCTTTATTCGGTCTAAGCTGATGCTTGCTTTTGATTATCAAAGGGGATTCTTCTTTTCCTTTTGTTGTTGTATCAACCGATTTTATACTTGCACCCCTGCAGGGAGCAGGAACCAATGAGAAAGTGTTGACTGAAATTCTGGCCTCCAGAACACCTGCAGAAGTGCGGAATATTAAACAGGTTTATCTGCAAGGTAAAGTTCTGTATGAAGGAAAGCTCCAGGTCCCTGTTCAGTTCTCCTAATAAGATTTTAGTTCATCTTTCAAATAAGGTCTGTCTGTAACTGATAAGTGGAATTTTGTTCTGCTGTGTTGCAAAACTTCAGATTGAAAGAAACTAGAGTTTGGATAGCAAGCTAAAATAGTTTTTACGTCAGGGTATGACTGCAGGTTAGGGTGTTAGAATTCTTTCAAATGCATTTCTTTCTTTCACCAGTGATCTTCGTCCCTTTGACTGAAAGGGGATATTTAGTAATTGGAAACTAGGAAACAGGTTTCACATCAAAAAATAGAAGTGATTTTTTTTGCATTCTGGTCAGCAAATACATTTCTGCAACAGCAAGTACAGCTTTTCAGCTGTCCACAGGGATACCTGGTTTTACCCTTTGATTGTGGGGCTGTTTTTGTGGGGTTGGGGTTTCGGGGGGGGTTTGTTTGTTTTCCAAGGCAATGTTTAATTCAAAACATTTCTTTTACCCCACTCAGATTCCTGCTACAGAAGAAATTTTTGTGTGTCCATATGGTTCATAGTGAAACTTGGGGGCTCCAAGGGCAAAATTTATTAGCACTAGACTGTGCTCACAGTTGTACACTTGTGACACTACCATGTTTTAGCATAACTCCAGATCTGTATCCTATTTAATTCCTTAAAGAGTTGAATCTCTGCATGTAACCTTGTATTTAAAAATATTTTGAGTAATCTGCTCCTGCTACTAGGTGTGAGATGCTATCTCTTTTACAATAATGTTAGGTTATAAGCGAAAGCAGACTGTGTCCTAGTTGCTAAAGCTGTGTCTGATAAATGTTTTTACAAGCTGTGAGTCAAATTAACTTTTTGTTTTTCCTTGCTTTCTCCTCAAAGTAGTGAGGAAGTCTGTAAGGTGGTGAACGGGTATTGCTCTTTTGCAGAGTATGAGGCCAACCTGGAGGATAAGATCACAGGAGAAACTTCAGGCTATTTTCAGAGACTGCTGGTGGTCCTGCTGCAGGTCAGTATCTCTTTGTATATGGGCATGTATGTATGAGTTTCACCTCTGTTTTCCTGTCTGATGTACATTTGTCACTTTCTGCTTACTAAGCTGGGATTCTAAATAGACCTGGTGATAGGCAGGGTCAGTTCTGAAACTGAGTCTTTTCTGACTTGCAGGGTCAGTTTTAAGCTCTGTTACGAGTCATTTCCACATCTACTGAATTGAGAAACTTCTGTACTGCTCACAGGTATAGCAGAATGCCTGCTGTGTTGGGTTTTGAAAGCAATAGGAGAAGAGAACATTTATTTGCTGAAGTCACATATAAGCAGAAGGGAAAAATAAGGTGATTTTGGAGATGTATTAGGGGTTGACTTCTCACAGTTCCTCTTAAAGGGTCAGTATAACAGACAAGTTGCTTTTTGATTCAACTTTGGATTCTTCAGTTTAACAAGATTTAAAAATTCTCTTTAGGCAAATAGAGATCCTGATGGCAGCATCAGTGAGAGTCTTGTTGAGCAGGATGCTCAGGTGGGTGAATGCCTTGGGCTTGGGGGCATTTATACAAGTTATCTTGCTAAGAGAATATAGAACTGGGCTTCAAATGTGACAGAAAAACTGTTAAGGTTCTTTGTGTGTGCTGCTTAATACGTTTTTTTTTGGTTTTTTTATAAATTCTGTGGACAAAACAAGTGGCAAAACCTGAAACATCGGTATCAAGATTTTTGGCACTTTGACGTTACTGTGTAAAGTGTGTCTTGTTTTGCTTATTACTTAATGAAGAACCTGAATGGAACAGTGATTAGCTCCCTGGAAGACAGTTATGGTTGCTGAGGCTTTGTGATGCTAAGAGACTAACTGCTGGAAAACTCAGAGATACTAATGGTTCATTCCTTAATGTCTGATTTGAATTTCTGTCTAAATTCAATCCTTATGTATTGTGTCATATATATGTTGTAGGGAAATACTAAGGCTATTCAGTGAGGGATGCTTCCATAGATGTTGGCATACTAAAAAGAGGAAATATACCAAACATTCTGCTTTACTGTAATCAGATGACAGCTTGTGAATTGCCTCTAAAGAGTTTCTGTGGACCCAGGTATTCCCCTTTGCAAACACTGTCCGTGATGTTGCCACTGATCAGTAAGCCTGTGCTCCACAAGAAAAGAAATACCAGCAGTTAATTGGCACCCTTGATGCGATCTCTTGCTGGATGCTGTTGGCTTTGTTAGTTGTAGCAACAGTCAGTATTTCAGCAATTTGATTGCAGAACTCATGTAATGGATGTTTCTTCTCAGTTATTTCAGATAACTCTGGGATAGACATTTTCCTCTTATAAATTGTCAGTTGAAATGAAAGAAAATCTATGGATTGTTCAAGGTGACAAGAAGAAAAAGCAGAAAACCAGATCAATAAAGCATTCTCCTGTTAACAGGGCAAGATGAAGAGACATACTGGCAAAATGTATTTTACTGTCACAGCCTATCCTTTTTTATGTCAATTCAGAAAACATTGTTGTCCTGCTATTACAAATAATAGTGGAAATTGGAGTTTGAAAATTAGTGAGGCAAATGTTTGCATCGTGAATTGGAGTGTTTCATGAAATTGTGTCAGCCTTGTGTTTAGCTGGTTTATGTAATTGAGGAAACCTGTGAACCGCTAGCCTTGGTAGGTAGACGGATTCCTTTTGGCCCCTTTAATTAAGTTTAAATGAGCATGTAAATTTAGGAGGCACCATACTTAAATGTTGAGAAAGCCTGGTTTTCTGAATGGTCTCTGTGGTCTGTTATGTGCTTGAGCTGTGACCCAAACAGAGAGGTCTTCTGTCACAATACTTTTTATTGGTATTTCTGCATTCAACAGCCAGCATAGCTGGAACACATTTAGAGAATTTACTAATTCCTGTTGCCAGGTATAGCTGGTCAGAATTGAGGTACATGACTGTGCAAATGTAAGACTATTTTTGACTTCCCAATGTCTCTCTTGATTAATATGATATTCTGGGAAGGATCTGATACATTAGAGGGCAACCTTTCTGCTCAGTGGTGACTTTTAATTTTTTTGGTCTATGATTATTGAAAGTGAATTCAAAGCAGTTGGGGAATGGGCATTCATAGTATGAGATAGTGTGAATATGCATGGAACTTGCAAGGCTGTTCTGAGAATGCTTATAAGAGAAAATTCAACTTTTCAGAAGAGATTTTTGGGATATTGCTTTAAAAAAATTCATGCAATTGACATATTTTGCGTACTGCACAGCAGCAAGGCAGGTAAAACCTTAGAGCTTGCACAAAATGCCTTTCACAACTTCCGGTATTTCTAAAGAAATGCATTCCTGGTGTTTCTAAATGCTGTGCTGGAACATTTGGATGGAGAGTGCTGGTACTCATTTGAAGATCTTAGCATATATTATTTGAATTAAATATCCTTGCAATGTCTTAGTAGCTTTTCCTTCCTCCTTTTTGTAGTCTGTACCGTTAATATTAAATAGAAGAAGCAGCAGTCAGAGATTTGTTTTGAATAGGACGGTGGGACAAATAGGAAAATCTGGACATCCCATTCAGGTTTTACAGTATGGCATTGCTGTGCAGCAGATTTGTTTGTGAGGATATTCCCAAGAAACATTTTGATTGCCTGAGTATAGGTAGGTGGTTTGCCTGTCTTCTGCTCACTGAGGAGGGAGAATAGGGACAAAACCTTTCTCCTTACATGGTGTTTAGCACACAATTTGGAAAAATGCTTCTGAATGTCAGGAAAAGGAACTAATCCCATTTTCTGCGAGTGTTTTTTTTCTTGCTCATTTCACCCCTCCTGTTGATCATTCCAGCTTTTAGAAGTGCATTACTTTCCTGAGTGCTGCTAATGGCCTGGTCCTTACATTGTAGAAAGACTTGCGTGAAGAGCAATGAATGTGTTAAAATGATTAAATAATTAAAATTTGGTTTTGTATGAGACTGAATTTAGCAGCCCAGAGATTAATTTCCAAGAGCTTGTAAATGCATACATCTTCCTGTCATTTTTGGAAAACTTCCTTCTAAGCCAAGTTAGCTTGGTTCTCCCATGGATAGGAGTCATCATGAAATTTTGCTGCTCTGATTTGAAAAAGTGGAAGGAAAAAGTGAAAAGGGCAGGAAAAAACAGTATTGGGAGTGAGTTTTCTCCTGTATTATCACAGTTTAAGAAAACTTCAAGCTTATGAAGGGCACTGTGCGCATAGTCAATTTTAGGGCCTTAAGCAGTATTACTCATGTAAAGGCTTTCACAATCAATTTTAGAATTTATCATTTATTTCTTTCAAAAGTCAGTTCAGTACTTGGCAATTTTGGTTTGGGGTTGTTTTGCATGCCCCCCAGCTATAGCTTGTTGGCAAGTTTAATGCTCCTCAGAGTGAGACAAATAGAGCTTTTTGACCGGGTGTGTGGACACATAACAAATGTTGCTGTTTTGATCTTTGGAATTTACAACAGGTTTTGTTTAGAGCTGGGGAGCTGAAATGGGGAACAGATGAAGAAAAATTCATCACCATCTTGGGAACCAGAAGCGTTTCTCATTTAAGGAGGGGTAGGTAGTGTGGTTCATGTGTGCTTGAAAACTTTTGCCTGAAGTCTCAGTATTACTCAGCTGGGGGTAGAAATGGTAGAGAAGTTGTTTCTGGTCCTGCATTTGTCAATACTAGAAATCTTTAATCGCCTTTTTCCTATACCTTATGCATTTAAGTTTGTCCTCTGTAGTTCAGTTCCCCGCTGGCAGTGGTTATCTCCTGCTGGAAGGAGTAGTGCAGTAGATCTGAGGGACACCTGGGTGGTTTTTTCCTTTTTTTCCTTTTTTTTTTTTTTTTTTTCCTTTTTGAAAGAGGTCATGGCAATAGAAGTGATGCTGAGAGGCTGTTGTGAGTCATCCAGCCATGACAAGATCAGCTCTTTTATAGTGCATATTTTATTAGCTGTCAATAGAAACATTTTTTCCCTTTTTCTTACCCATTCCTAAGGCTGTTTTATCAAGCTGTTTAGGCCACTGGAAATAATGATGAGGTACTTTTTGAGGTCCTTTCCAAACAGGTATTCTCCAGGCTGAACAGTCCCAACTATCTCAGCCTTTCTTCGTAAGAGAGATGTTCCAGTTCCTTAATCATCTTAGTGTCCTTTTGCTGGACTTGCTTCAGTTGCTCCGTATCTCTTTTGACCTGGGGAGCTCAGAACTTCAGGTGTGGCCTCACCATTGCTGAGCAGCAGGGAAAGGATTACCTTCCTCAACTTGCTGGCAATGCTTCTCCTAATACAGCCCAGGATTCAATTTGCTGCCTTTGCCACACTGGCATGCTGCAAGCTTGCATTCAACTTGGTGCCCCCCCAGAACCCCCAGCTCTTTTTCTGCAAAGCTGCTTTCCAGCTGGTTGACCTCCAGCAAGTACTGGTACACAGGGTTCCTCCCCAGGTACAGGATTGTGTTCTATAGTAGGAATATGGTAGGAAATAGGTACTAAAAATAGAACAGAGGGAAGAATGAGTGGATGATAGCATTTGAACTGTGGATAAGGAAATAAAGGTAACATTCACTTGTACTGGGGATGATACTGGGAGAAATGCTGGCTATACAGGGGACTAAGCACACTTCTGTTCTTTCTGTTTTACAGTGTTTGACAAATACATGACTATTAGCGGCTTTCAAATTGAAGAGACCATTGACCGTGAAACCTCTGGTGATTTGGAGAAGCTGCTCTTGGCAGTTGGTAATAAAGTCTTAATCTAGATCTAGAACCGGCCTTCTTCATTATTCCCAGGCCTCCTTACATTGCAGCTGCTGTAGGAAGTGGCATGAAAACATGTTTTCTTTTTACAGTTAATCACCTGAGATCCATTTTGGTATCTAGAGAACAGGCCTTTATTCTTCCTCTAATAGATGGGGAAGGTGGGGATAAATGGACCAAGAGGTGGTGATGAACAGTGTTCTGTGTTGTCATGTGCACCGCTGTCAGAAAGTGAGACAAAACTGCCTTTGTATTCCTGGCATTACGCTTAGGACAATGTAGTAGTAGATTTGTAACTGGGAGTAGAATTTGACTAGCGAAGTCTCTCTTCCATTAGCAGTATGTGATCCCTTCTAACTCCTAGAACCCAAAGAGTTGTGGCAGAGGAACAGACTAGCTGACAGCTTTATACTTTATTGTCCACACTGGAGAGAATGATCCAGTAACACACACCTGGTCTTGACAGTGAAAGATTGTTCGGTGTTGAAAAATAGTAATTTAACCCTTTGCCTTCTCTCAGTGAAATGCATCCGAAGCGTACCTGCCTATTTTGCTGAGACTCTGTATTATTCTATGAAGGTATGTATGTGTTTTCCATGCATCTTTCCCTCTCCTCCAGCTACAAATCCTCTCCCTTTCGCTTGTTCTTCATTTCTGCTTTCACTATAAATGCCAACAGCATACACTAGGTATCTGCAAAAGGGTTGGGGAATGCAGATCCAGGAGAAGAGGATACAAAAGATTCATGAATTTGTCAGACTATAAATCTTTTACCGGAAATGCCAGTCTTACCAGCTATTTTTGGACTTGGTCTTGTTCCATTGGAAAATGTCAGGCTCGATCCACTAGGAACTTTCAGCTAAATAAAGACTACAGTGTTCTGTGCAGGTGGTGGATATATTAAGGAAGTAAAGATGACCAAAAATTATATTGTAGATTGTGCAGATTTAGTGCTTGTTGTTTTGGAGATGAGGTGTAGTTGGCTTTCAGACACATTTTGATGACTCTCCATCCCATTTTGGGAAGCAAAAGAAACTTTCGAAAAAAAAGGAGAGAGGCTTAAATAGCTACAAGTGATTCTGCAGGGGAATCCCTTCAGCAATGCAGCTGTGTTTCTGTTGGCTTTGGATGGGAAGAGGAGGGGAAGCAGGGGAAGCTGCCTTTTTAACTCACAATGGCTAGTATTAATTAAAACCAAGGTAGGTAGTCTATTGTTTTCAGGCAGATTATCAGCTTCCCTGAAGAGTTCCTCCCTTCCCCTTGCTGAAAAGCCCTGAATTATGTTTGTCACCAGATGGTTGCATTAAGGTGTCAGCATGAGAATTAGTACAAAAGAAATTAAATGATAGCTTAATGTTTAAAAGCTGCTTTACTGCTTTTATAGATACCAATGTAAAATAAGGTTCAGGTGGAAAGCACCAAATATTATACCAGTATGCTAAGCCGAATGAGGATTTTCTTACCAATTTATTAATTTTTATTTTTTAAGGAATGCAGTAGAAGGCATTTTCCTTTAGGTTTTAGACTCTTGTACGCTTCTATTACAAGAGGCCTGATTAATGTCTGCTGGTGAGATCCTCAATTATTTTTATTTTTAATATAAATAAGAATCACTAACCACTTCAGATAAGAAAGATCTTCATCAGTTATTGCATTGGCAGAAGAGTTTGTACTTCTAATTAATCAGTTTGGCATGACAAAGTTCTACAATGAGCAGTTTGCTTTCATGATTGGGTGTGACAGAGCCTGACTTTACTGAATTCTAATGTCAAATCCTAATCAGAAATCATCAGACTCATGGCGTAACTTTTGAGCAGCTTTAGGGCATTTTAGATGTAATTCAAGAATATTACATCCAGTCGAAGGATTGAATGACCATGGACATTAGGCTGAAGATGATCGCGGGGACTCTGCCAAGTCCTTCCTTCAGTTGCATTAGCAGGTCAGCATGTGAAAGTTTGTATCACTTAAGCTTGTGTGGAGTCTGACTTGTCTGCGCAGGAGGGATCAGGAAGTTAGTCCGGCATGGCCTGCCACCACAGAACTTGAAAACATTTAAAGCGATAAAGTTAGATAAGAGTGGGGCGTATCTGTGTGGTTGGAAAAGGTTTGTGAAGTCTGCCTTCATAATTAATCAGCTGGCTAAGTTGTGGAATGAATTGCACTGCCTGTGCCTTGCTGTATGATGTTACATGGTTTGTATTAGTCATTGTTAGGGTTTATGTACCCAACTCCAGAACTGGCTGCAATTCTGAGTCTTGGACTATGTTGAAGGAGTGATTTGCATGTGGTGATGGTCTGTACCACTGTGTAATCTTGGAACTTGGTTATTTTAAATTTTTATGGGCATTCACAGTGAAGCCTGTGAGATGTAACATGAAATAAGATGCCGGACCATATAGTACTTCATAGAAGTCCAGGGATTAGAGCACCTTGCATGGCTAGTCCTCCGTTCTCCACACTGCAGTGTGAATGTCCCAGGTATCCTCTGTTTTGGAACAGAAATGTAATGCAGGAGTGTTTCGAGACACCACTTGTTGCAGTTGGTGCGTCCATGTTGCACCCTAATTGTTTGTATGTGTTTTTCTGTTACAGCGTCTGTCCAGAACAAACTCCACTTCTAATATTATTTTAACTTTTCTCTTTAGGGGGCTGGCACTGATGATGATACCTTGATCAGAGTCATGGTTTCGAGAAGTGAAATTGATCTGTTGGATATTAGACAAGAATTGAGAAAGAATTTTGCAAAATCACTGCATCAAATGATTCAGGTAAAATGACTGTTCCATTGTCAGGGAAAACAGGGGTGACAGAGGTGTCATTGTTGCCGCTGTTTATGGTTATGGGAGAGGGCAGATGTGAACAGTACACTCTGAGAGCAGTGGTGGTTGGTCTGCAGTTTTGTGAAGTATCCATGTCATTTAAGTGGGGGATACTTCCTATGAAAAACTAAAGCTTTGTTTCCAGTGTTCCTTAGGAGAGCAGTTGTGGTTATCTGAAATTACAATTACTCATATGCCATTTTTAGCTTGTGCTTCATTTCCTTTTTCTTGTCCGGATTCCTTCTGATTTTCAGTGCTTCAGAGGAGATACTGGCTACAAATAAATAATGTTGGGGTTTGGAGTCTGAATTACCACAAGGTTGAAGTTTAAATCTTGGATTGTGGTGTGGAACCTTTTGCACCATTTCAAAGTGGAAAGCATTTTTCTGTGGAATCACTCTGAATCATAAATCTCCTTTGAGTGGGTAGGGGGAGCAGGGAGGGAAAGAGCCAGTAATAAATCCAGAGGCAGCTGTTGCTGCAAGGTTGAAGCCAAAATGCATTTTTTTCCTAGTTTTTTGGGGGGTATTTTGTTGGATTTTGTTGTGGTTTTGTTTTGTTTTTTCTCTTTTTGTTGTTTTTTTTTTGTTTAGTGTTGCTTTTTAGGATTTTCTGTTATCATTCCTGACCTTATTTTCTCTTAATAGCTTTTGACACTGTTGGTTGGGCCCATACAGCTCTCCCATGGGATTTGTAGCGAAGCTTCCCATCAATTACAGGGAGCAGGGCTGGGGCCTTTTCAGTGATGGGAGCTGCACTTGGCACATTTAAAGGTTGCTGCTTTTGGTGCTGCTTTCAGCTTCTCTTTTGGACTTTCTCACTCGCAGACGAATACATTCTAATATGCAATGGGTAGTTCAGTTCTAGTAAAGCTTTCGGAGGTTTCTTAAAGTCTGTGTAAATCCAGCTCTAGTGTAAGAGACAGAGAATTTCCTTGTGTGATTCCTGACTGGAAGAGAGTCGTCCAAGTGGATTTCCTGTGGGTGGGACAAATGCTGGCTGCTGCTTTTCTTCACATTTTTGTGGTTGTGACTCATGGTGACTGGTCTGTTACATTAACAGAAAGATACGTCTGGGGACTACAGGAAAGCGCTGCTGCTCCTTTGTGGTGGAGATGATTAGTAATGGTGGCAGTAACATGAAGGATTTGTTGTACTCCAGCTTTGCAGCCCTTCAGTTAGCATGTTTAGCTACGTTTTTGTATCTTAATGCTTTGTGGCTGTTTGAATTTATACTACTATTGCACTTACTAAAAATGAGTGTATTGTTACCCAAGTGAAAGCTGATCCCTCCTCTTGACATCCCAACTTCAAGGAATTTCAAGTGCCTTCTGTGATGTGAGAGAGTCATATTCGTGGAAGATGGGTAGTGAGCAAATAATAGAAGCAAAAAATAGAAGAAAATAATAATGTCTTTCACTAACAATTTGAAGATTACCTTTTTTTGCTTTAATTCCTTACATTTCCACTGAATGTTAAGCTAGCTCTAACATTGCAAATGAAGATACGTTTGTATGTAATATTTGAATGAATTTGCTCAAGATATTGCAAACAATCATTGGAAATCCAGAGGACCAATAAATGTTTTCCCTCTCAGCAGAGTTGTATGTGGTTTTTAATGGGCAAAAAAAGCTGTTTTCCCTTCAACATGATTCCACTGCTTCAAACTTTTGGTTTATTTTTCCTTCTGTTATGCAGGCTTCTAAGTATACAATGTTTTGCAGGTGTAGGTCTTGATATCTAGTTTAGTATATAGGTGTTGTGGTGATGCTGTTGTTGAGTATAGCTGGAATACCAAATTACTGGTATTTGCTGGGAATTGCATTCTCACTTTGTGCTGCTTTGTGTTTCTTCTCCTCCAAAGCTTGGGGAAGGAAGGAGAGCTGTTTGCACAGTGCGAAAGTAGAGCAGATTATGCTGAGTTTGTAGGACCAGTTGAAGATTTCTGGGGCAGAAGCAGGTGAAGAAGAGGTGGAAAGATGGTGATCTGTACTTCTGCGTTCTTGGGCGAAAAGAGGATGGATGCAGCACCACTCTCTCTTCAGGTTAGCAGGGAGTAAAGCACAGTGCAAGAGAAGCACCGGCCTGTTACCTAGATTGCCCTAAATTCGCTGCTTTAGTTCATCACTTATGACTGGCTCTGAAAATTAAATTGACATGTGTGAAGGAGAATGAGACTTCTGTTCCATGCATTATAAGGCCTTAGCACCGTGGTTCTAAACTTAGCTTATCAGTCACATATGTCAGATGTAGAAACTGCATATTTTAATAGTCCTGTTGAAATTGGTTCTTCAGAGATTAAGAGCTTTTGTGTTAGTTACACTAGATAATGGTCCATGGTGGAGCACAAAAATAGAAAAGTACTGTTTGTCCATGGTAGCTCCTCCCCAAAAAGCCCGCTTTGGCTCATCCTCCTAAAAGTCACGACCCTTGGAGACCTTTCTAGATATTGCTGGCCCCTTCTGTTGTAGGCTGGCCCCCTACATCAGAAGGAGTGTACATTTTTGCTAGTATAAAAGCCCAAGCCTTAGGCGATGCAAGGAGGCAGACCCTCATACCACCCAGGTCAACATTGCCTCCGTGGGGACACCCACTAAGGTTGAGCCTGCCACCTCGCACTGCAGTGGTGTTTCTCAGAGTTGGTTTCCTGATCATCATTACATGTTTTTTGGGGTTGGTGAGATAACCAAACATCAGAAATATCTTTTACTGTATCTTTTGTTACCTCTGTATTTTCCCTGTATTAATAAACTAGTTATGATTCTTTATTGTGTTGCATTTTTCTCAACCCGGAATCCTTGATCTCTGGACCAGCTTTAAAACTTTCCTGTTGAATAAATGTAAAGTTTTATATTTTTATACTGTAATTCTGTCTCTTGCTAATAAGTACTTGGTTTCCAGTGTGAAATATGAAAGCTCTTTTTGTAAGTAAATATGTTAACTGCAGCCTACTCCACTCTAAACTTTCTTTGTTTTCCATTCTTAGACACATACATTCACTCTTTCCTGCTCATGCACTCTCGCTTTAACTGTTTTCCCTGCTGCTTTTTTTTTCCACATGTAAGAGTTAAAGACTTAAATACAGCACTATATATATATATATAATATATATTTATGTGGTAGTTAAATGGTTTTCTCTGATCTTCCTGGACAGTTTACTGAACTCTCTCAGTCATTGCTGTATTTGGTTTGCATTTCCACTGTAGTTCAAGCTGATCTACATGGTGCTGCTGTAATCCTGCCCTGCCCTCTTCAGGCTACGTGCTCCCTCTCTGGCATGCTGGCACAGAAGCTCTTCTGACCCATTGGGTGACATGATCCAGGGCCCTGGGCAGGCAGAATCCAACCACACAGCCCAATGCCCTGAATAACTCACAGGGGCAGCTGGTGAGGGCTGCTGCTGGAGGAGGGAAGGGCTGGGAACATGTGCAGGATAAGAAGACATTTTGTGGAAAGGGAGATGGGACTCAAGATAGGTTGCTGTGAATTGATGTCTTCTGGCACAAACTGTACCTTGGATTACAAGGGCCTCATGAAATTAGCAAAGAGATTCTTCAAATAGTTTTCTCCAGGTACAGACCCAAAATAAGAGATCCAGATTGAATGTGAAGTCAGAGGTGGTGCTTGAAAGCCAATTGCATGAATCTCATAACTTTGCTTAATTGTAACATTTCCTCTTCCAATTTTATTTTTTTTCTTTTTTTTTAATTTTTGGCTATGAGAGTGGCTGGGGCAGAATCCAGATGCCAAAAAGTTACTTAAAAATGAAACCCAATGTACATAAAATACATTTGAGACTTTATGCATAAAACCGTAAATACAGTCACTCTAGATATATCTAGGCTGTTTGTATGGTTTGTTACTGTACCAGTTACAACTTTGTCTATATTGTGTTATCAGCTTGTCAGAGTGTTGTGTTTTGGAATATGATCAAATGTTTCCCAAATAACATGCTATAATGGTAATAATATTCTAGCACTAAGGTTTTTATTTAGATATTTTTATTTAGATCTTTAGGTGTTTGGCAGAAGAAAAAAACTGTGTTTGGATTTTGTTTTCTTCCCTTTCCTGGGGTTAATTTTAGCATTTGTCAGGTTTGCTTTTGCTCAAGTCTTTACAAAATGTGTTAGCAAGGACTGTTAATTTGCAATTAGTCACCCTTGAATAACATGGCCAGCTGCACACACTAGAAGCCTAGCATAACCACTGGCTAGAAATACCTTGTGATGACAGAAAGCTTCTTGGGGCTTGGGTGTGTATTTTGGTTGGTTGGTTGGTTTTTTTTGTTTGGTGGTTTGGGTTTTTCTTTGTTTCGTTTTTGGTTTTTTGGTATTTTGGTATTTTTAGTGAATTACTGTTTACTGAGGTAAAGTCATACACAAAATAATTGCCGCTGAGCAGCTATGAAAATAGCTGTGTGCAGTCAAATCCACCTAGAGATATGCTTGTTGACTTATCAAAAAATTCGAATAGGTGTAGGGGCAAGATTTCCCCTACACCTTCCCACAAAAGCTGTGCTGGCTTTTCTGCGAGGTCCTCCTCCTGATATTCGTTATTATGCTTTCTCCCTTTGTTCAGTGTGGATGTTGGAACCACTGGTCTAGCTTCAGCCCAATAGATCCCTCTACAGTCTTTGCTAAGGGGCCGCATCTGCTGCTTTCTGCTGCTCTGGAGGTTAGACACTGTATTTAATTTCTCAGCTTCTTTCAGTTTCTTTAGAGTTCTCAGGCAAATGGCATTTGACCTTTGTGATTTGTTACTGGTGCTGTTATGGATTTTGTTGCCTATTTTCTCCTGACACTTGAAACATGTCCTTCAATGTATGCTGTGTAAAGAAGGCTCCTGCTATGTTTCTTTCACCAAAGGCAGAAGAATCTGTGATGATTTGTTCACACATGAAGCTATTCTAGCAAAAGTTGACCACTGTCACAAACCTGATGCTTATGACTGCAACTGAATGATCTGACAGAATCTGCAAGTAGTAACTCTGAAGAGGAGGTGTGTTAGGGGTCAGTATAATGTCAGTCATCTACAGAAAGTTTTAAGATGCAAATGGTGCAGAAGCATTTGAAATTCCCTTTTGAAATACTTATATAGAAAATAAAGTCTGAAAACCTATGCTATCTCTGAGCAGTCTAATTGAAATGGAACTAAGTTTATTGAATTATATTTCTAGTATTTGGCATGTAATTTCCCTTTAGAACTACACAATATGGAATCTCCAATACAGTCCTGACTTCAGACTACAGCTGCCTATGAATTACTTCCTTGCTGTGTGGCAATAGTTAATCGTTGAGGGGGTGAGGGGATGGCTTGGGGTTTTTTTTCTCTTCACCTTCTGATTTTGAGTCCTGAAAATTTGTGTTAATTTCTGGCACAACTCTGAAGTGTTGAGATGTCCTGTTGCTCTTTTTGCTAAGTGAAGAGCAAATTGTAACATGAACACTAAAATCACCTATAGAGAATGTGTTTTCAAGCAAACTTACAGAAATCAAATACTGTTGGTTTTGCCTGGGGAGCCTACTCTCCCTACTCCTTTGTCTCTCTTTACCCTCCCAGAAAAGCGTTTTAGGAGCTACTGTTTTACTGCTAGGAATACGATACTCCTTTATCTCTTTGTTTTAATCACAAAGTGTTTACCTTAGCACTATTGCATACAGTGTATTAGACAAAAAAAGCGGGAGTTCCTAGCTTATCGATCTATTTTTTCATCTTTTTTTTTTTGTTGATGCATATAAAAATGCAGTTTTGATTTGTTTGAATTCATGGTAAGTGCTTGTTAAATTACATCTAGCTGCTTATTTTCTTGTTTGGTAATCCAGCCATTTGCAGAAAATATTCCGGTGATGGCCTTTTAAATCTAAAACTAAAATAGAAAAAAATTACTTGTACTGAAGCATAGAGGTAATTTTAGGAATTAAACAGGACTTTGTGGACATGTATCACTGGATTACCTGATGTGGTGCTGTTCATGTGTTTCTTTATCCCACTTAGCTCTGGCAGCTGAAGTTGCTGTGGACATTTATTTACTCCAGTCTGTTTTGAAATCAGTAATTTATGAACGAGGCGATACCATGCCTGAAAAGCCTAAGCAATAGCTTTTGGTTTCTCCTTTTGATTTAGTGTACAGTACATCTGAAAGTCCTAGATCAGGGTGTCTGGTGCGTTGGTAAGTTATTATGTGGAAGAGAGTGGGTGATAGCTTTTGTGTTTTGTATAGGTGTTTTTGGTATCCTTTAGGAATGCCATCTGATAGCATTCAAAGCTGCTGTTTTCTTCCCCCTACCCTCCAAAGAGGAATGGGCCAGGGAGAGGTGGGGCTGCTGACCTGTGACAGGTACAAACTTTTTCACTGCATCTTCATTTCCAGCTTGTTGGAGAGTGATTGAGTATGGAGAAATAACATTAGAGCCATCCTTAACTAACTCAGATGCTGGTTTCTTTGCTGAAGCTGTTAATAGAGATGCTGATTTTTTTATCTTGTCAGAAGCATAATTAAGTGCCTCAGAAATGAGACCTTTTCAGAGCTCAATTGGCATTGTGTTTTCCCATTTCATTCCTGTGACCATAGCTATACATTTGCCCGTTCTTTAAAGAAATTAATTACTCTGTGTAAAATCCATGCTGCAATGCCTAGGACGAGCAGAACAGTCAGACTCTTACCTTCTTCCATGTGGCATTTAAGAAGAGAGGCAGCTGGTGCAGAACATGCAGTAGCCCTGGATTGCTTTCATCAGAAATAGTAACTTTCCCCTCTGAAATGAATCCTTTCTGTGTCTTGCATGTTTTAAATGAAAGAAAAACCCACCAACAAACACCTTCAAAAAGACTATGTTAAAAATTACATTGTTGCTGGAAAGAATCTGTAGCCTGGAATAAGCATGTGAAATGTGGCTAAAAAGCACTTCGTAGATAACTTTACTATCAAGTGCCTGTAGTTCATTACCACTGACACTGCATTTCTGACTTGTAAATGAAAGACTCAATCTCTTTCACCCAGTAAAGCTTTTAATCATATGGTTACTTTTGTCGTATCATCTGCAGAAATGTAGAAAGCTCATTGGAGGGGTCTCTAGGCTAGTAGTCTCATTGCTGTAAAGGGTGCATGTGCTTTCTGCTCGCAGGGTCATGGCTGGTGGCACTGCACAAAGGCAGCCTTGCAGATGGACTCATTTTCTCCGCATGGTTTTCAGTTCAGTAGTTATCTTCAAAACCACAGCCACCGGAATACGCTCTCAATCAGGCCCAAGTTTTGAATCCCAAGCATTGATGATTCTGATGTTCGTGTCTGACTGGGTGCAGCACTTGTGGGTGTCCCCTTCTAAGCTGAGCTTGGCACCCTTGGTTGGGCATCCCTAGGCTACTCCCTGCCGGGCCAGCAAGAATTCCCTACCTGCCTGGCAGTGTACTTACCCTCCTTCAAAAGCAAATAAACAACAAAAGGTTTAGTTGTGATTTCAAGAAATATTTCCAGCTAGAATCAGGAAAAAGAGCTGATTTGAAAGGCTTGTTTCTAGTCTTTTAGTGTCTGTAGTAAATGAATGTAGTGAATGAGTTCAGCTCCCCTTTCCCAAGTGGGACAGGAGTGTCATTTTCTCCAGGTGGTCCCTGTGACATTTGCCATGTGGGCAGTGGATGATGCTGTTGTTCCAGGTATTCTCATGCAGGTGATGGTGCTGCTCAAGATTATCTTATTCTCTCTCAAATCACTTGTTTAATATTTGGGGGTTTTTTGGTACTTTTTTTTCAAGTTGCTTTTTCTGGTTTCCTCGACCTAAAGCATGGGTGTGACAATTCAATTTTGTGTTGTCATGTTTTCAGAATCCTTTAATATAACCATGGTTTTGGTATAAAATGAGAGAGCATTGATGTGTGGGAATAATGAACAATTAGATACAAACTAGGTTTATGCACGACATCTTTCTTAATGTTGAATGCTTACCTTCTACATACACGATATCCACTATTCCTCTTCTGTTACAGTTATGAGAAGTTAGAAAATAAGCATTTGTTAAACTCATGCATTTACAACTTGTAGTTTAGCGGAACAGATTTTGTTGTGTAGTATTTTATATGCAGAGATGTCTAAATTCAAGTCCCTGAATTACTACCATATTTCAGTAAGCTTGTGGCATTCTTTCGTGTCTTTCAAGCACTTGTGTAACTACCCTGCACTGTCTAGATAAATTGAATGGCTATGGAGGATCTGATATCTTAGAAAGTCACCGTGTGATTAGCAGGAAAAGCTCATTACACTCAGGCAGTGAGAATGGGCGGAAAGATAAAGTTTTGAAATCTTTTTTAATTGAAAGCAGCTGTGGTAACAGAGTTGGCACTTGTACAATGTCATGACAAACTTGGAGCAGCAAAGAGGAAACCTGCTCTAAGGTGTGGACTGAATATAGTCAGCTACCGCAAGAAACCTGTGGCCATTTTGTCTTACACGCTGCTGTTGTCTGAGGAATTGTATGTCTGATTTTTCTGTCAGATCTAGCTGCTAATTATCTAGATCAGAGCTGCTGATCTGTGTTCCAACATAACTTCTGGAGAGTTTCTAATGCACAGAGGAAAAGCATCTACCTCTTACCAGAAGGAACAATGAAGTAATCATCGTCAGGTTTTTCTGTAGTTTCTTAGGGGATGTTCTAGATTTAAAGGGTTAAATGCTGTGATACCTTGGGTATGCAGAAGTTTCAGCGCAGGCCTACAGCACTAGTATTTAGTTAGCATTTATCTTCCATTGGTGTCAAGTTGTTTCTATGATTTTATGATTCTGTTCTATGGGAAATGGGCTCCTAAATCCTTTTGGATCTAGAGCATGTGCTAACAGAATTTCATCCACATAATTGTCTAATGGTTTTTAGCTACTTCTAGCAACCATTTTAATAGGTAACAGTATGGTAGAACAAGAGGTCCAAGTCTTGGTCATTCTTACACACACATCTATGAAGTCTGTCATGACAGTGAGGTAACCTGAAGGGAGGGAAAAAAAGACAACTTGTGTAGGTGGCTATTTGCACACATCTTGCCGCAAACGTACTTTCTGCTTACCCTTCCCGTTCTCAAAGCCTCCTTCAGTAATATCAGGCCACAGGCTGTATATAATGAGGCCCGAAAGGCATAAAAGTGTCTCTGAAATCTAGTGGAAGTGTCACTGGAAGTCTCACTTTATATTTTTTTCCAAGTATTATCCCATTTTATGTTCTTTTGTGCTGACTGCTTTGTATGTGGAAATATTAAATCAGTGAAGCTAATCTGTGGATGCTTCTAAAGCTTCATTAACTGTGTTTTACCTTTGTATCTGTGCTTACTTTTCTAGCATTTTATGTTTACTTTCAAAAAACAGTCCTCTGATGACCAGAATAGATGGAGGAAATTAAGAATTTACAATCCCTGACTGTGCTGGCACCACAGAGTGAATACAGATACTAAAAAATGATAAAAAAACACATTAATTTTTAGTGTGCTTTAGGAATGGCAGCTTAGAAACAGAATGATTTTACAGTGTTGCCAGCCACTGCTGCTAACAAATAAATTCAGTAAGCCAGTATTTAATCACAGTTTACCTTTCATTGTGTCCACCATCACAACAGCACTGTTTGCATTTTATGTAGACTTCATTTGAAAGTTGTTCCTTGCTAGATGCATCCAAAAATTTCCTAAGCAATGATAAAGACATAGTTGACATGACCTGTGAAGAGACGAGGGTGGTGTTGTGTCCGCCCCCTCTTCCCTGCTGCTTTATGTTAAGATTTTAAAACATTTTATGGATCTTGTTACCTTCAGGTAATCCAATTTCCTGCTTCATGAAGAGCATCTGCAGTGATTCTCCCATATAGCTGGGTATAAAACATTTGTTAACCTTAAGGATATGGTATAACAGCCACTTTGTAATGCCATTCACAGTGATATAAACAAACTGACATTCTCTGGCTAGAGGAAACAAAAGCCAGTTGAAATCATTGCTTAATTATTTAACCTGTTTGCGTACCATTTTGCCTTGGTTCAGAAAGAGCTGTGTGACTTTCACTTAAGGCTGATGTATCTTGATTTGTGTTTATTTGGAATCTCTGTTTGATCTATCTTACCAGACTCCTCTGTTGCAGGGTAGGGTCCAAGCAGCCCTCTCAGCATATGTGGTTCAAGATAATGCTGCATTCCAACAAAATATAACTTGTCACAGCTTGCTTCATGTGCAGGCAGAGCCTTGATGTTATTGTGGCCTATGAGCTATATATGCTGCTTAGAGATCAAAGGGATGCAGGGACTGCTGCTGAGACAAAAAATGGCTGGTGAGGAGGGATAAGAGAAGACAGTGAACTAAAAAATGACCAGGAGAAGAGGAGTCATTATTCACTCTTCTCATACTAGAAGAGCCAGCCTCCCCAAGCAGCGTTGTCAGGCAGTAAGTTTAGAAACAAAATGAAAAGAAACGAATTTCACATTACATGATTAAAGTAGGGAATTTGCTGTCACATAGTGCTGTGGAGTCCATGACTACAGACAACACTTAAAACAGAAAAAGAAGTTCATGCAGATGGGTCCATTCGTAGGCTTCAAATCAGACACAGTGTCTTGCTTGCACTGTTCTCACCTGCTTTTTCTGGGAGCTAGCTGAGAGCCCTGCGCTTCTGATGTTCTTTCATGACTGTTGCTGCTGGCAGCCAGTTACCGGATTAATGGCTCATCCTTTGACCCAGGTGACAGGTTTGTGTGCTTTGGTTTTGGGGTTTTTTTCCCTGTAACTCCTTGGCTAGCAGCCAGCCTGTCTTCCCCTGGATGCCTGCTAAGTCATGTCTTAAAAAAGCAAAATATTCCCCTGAGACATTCTCATGTGCTGCATGTGTTGATCAATGAACCCTTGGAATTGACCTTGATGAATGCCTAGGTGAGCTGAAGTGGTTCAGGAGAGACAACAATCTGTCAGGAATGTTGTCGATGTGGCTGCGCTGCCCTGGGAAGGGGAGAAGACAGGGCAGTGATTCTCAGCCTGTTTGAATTGAGGACTCAATTCAATCTATTTTGGGGTGAAAAAAAAAAAATCCATGAAAATGAATGAAAGCTTTGAATTTTCTTCATGTGCGTGGGGAGGGGGTCTCATTCATCCACATCTCATGTGTGTGTGTAGATGAATAAGACCTTTCTAGTAAGTGGTTTGTGGTGCTTTGTTAGGCTGTATTGTGGCATCTGTTACATAACGTTGACTTCTGGGGGGGTTCACTTCTTCCACGGTGTGAAGGGGGACAACAAAGAATCCGGTGGTCCACCTTTTGCAGTGTAAATGGGGTGGTGGTAGGTACATACATGTGTTAGCGTCACATAAGCACTGACAGTGTTTGAACACTGTCTCTTAACCCTTCAGTCCATCCTTCCCCAAGTTCACCTGCATGACTGAATGCAGCATTGTAGTTTTCTTGCCATTCACAAAACACATTAATTGCAATCTTGTTAAGAGTTTCTTCAAACCTGCACTGAACTGAAAGAGGTAAATAATGTGACTGCTTTCTGTTACTTCCTTTCTTGATACAGCAGGAAACAACTCAGTTCTGAAGGAATTTTGGTTTAAGCAGACTTCTGCCAGATGCTATTCTCAGAAACAACCGATGAGGAGAGGTATCCCACCCCACTGCTCTCTCACCCAGGGCTTGCACTTGTCTGGAGCAAAGCCAAGCACCAATGGGCAGTAAAGATCTGAGATCGACAGCAGCAGGTCAGTCCGTTTTCTTCTTTTTTCTTGCTTACACATTTCAGACCCTGACCTTGCTCAGTATCTCATGGGCTGGCCTGAAATAACCTCACTAAGGTATTAATGAACACAATAAATTTTACTTATAGTGGGAACAGCCGCATTAAGTTTTGACCATGCACACACTAAATGCTGTCAACTGTTTTTCTCCAGCTGCATTCCTTCTTTCTCCACAGGCTGCTTGCTCAAGGACATACTTTTGAAGGGCTGACAATTGAACAGTTTGGGTTTTGAACTCCCTTCCTCAAGTTTGTCAACTCTGCTCCCCCAGTAATGGCGAGGGAAGGGTCAAACAGTCATCAGTATGGAGCTCTCAAAGCCTCCTGAGGCAAGGGACATGTTATTTTTAAAATAAGAACATTAAACTGATAGATGAGTAGATAGATTGTAGAGTAAGAGGAGTAATATTCGTGTAGCCAAAAGTGTCTTCTTCCAGTATGGGTTGGTTTGGCTCTAGAGTATTTTTCGTAGTCAGTGCTGATAACACATTAAGTTCTCATTGCAGCAGATTGGTTTAATACAATCAAGTTTACACTTGACCATATCAAAGAGTGCTTATAAACACTGTTTTGAACATGCAGTCTAACATTTTAAGTCTGAAATAGTAAATGCTTAAAAAGGACACATGAAATTGTGTTGTAGAGCCCAACCTTTCTCTGCTGGACTGATATGAGCTCCTGACAGTGGTTGTTCTCCAGTTGCAGTGTTCTGCTCGATAAAATTTTGGTTTTACTGTACAAATCTTGCTCTCTGGAGCAATGGGTTTGCTGTACAAAATGATCAAGATCACCAGATGTCTATTTCCCATAAAAAGTTCTGCAGACTGAGACTGTCCTGGTATCTCGTGGTAGCTGTTTTCTTTCTGTTCCTCTGGTAGGATACTGTCCTGGGTTCAGCAGTAGCAGTCATTTTTCTCCTTCTCAGTAGCTGGTGCAGTGCTGTGGTTTTGACTT
>WYDI02013491.1:0-20543 GCA_009867235.2 Psittacus erithacus
TCATTGGCAAACTTGCTGAGGGTGCACTCAATCCCACTGTCCATGTCACCAACAAAGATGTTGAACAAGACCGGTCCAAACACCGATCCCTGAGGGACAACACTCCTTACTGGTCTCCAGCTGGACATTGAGCCATTGACCACAGCTCTTTGCATGCGGCCATCCAGCCAGTTCTTTATCCACTGAGTGGTCCACCTATCAAATTGATGTCCCTCCAATTTAGAGACAGGGATGTCATGTGGGACAGTGTCGAACGCATCGCACGAATCCAGGTAGAAGACATCAACTGCTCTACCCCTGTCCATCAGTGCTGTAGCCCCATCATAGAAGGCCACCAGATTGGTCAGGCAGAATTTCCCCTTAGTGAAGCCATGCTGGCTGTCACCAACCACCTTGTTTTTCATGTGCTTTAGCATGTTTTCCAGGAGAATGTGCTCCAAGATTGGCTTGATCTATTCACAATTGCAATTTATGCTTTAACTGAAGGTAAATGATGGGTATTTGGTGATTAATATCCTGTTCTCATGCCATATCAACTTCAGATGTGCTGACTTAATTTATCACTAAACAGCAGTTACTATCTAACCATAATTATAAGAAAAAGCACATCATTCAGACCTTTGAGCAATCATGTGGGCAGACCATCCCTTAAAATTTGCCTTTAATTTTCTATAAAACTAGCACTTTCTTCTCTGGGGAGAACTTTGCAAGTCCTTTGTGAAAAGGAGAATTATAGGGAAGTGGAGGCTGCGGTTTTGAAGGCAGTTTATGAAGCTGGAGCTGAGAAGGGACACTTTCAGAAAGATCAAAGGCAGCAGCAAGATGATAATTTTTTTACTGCTAATTATGACATTATCACAGTGCAGGCATGTATGTATGTGTGTAAGGGTTAGTGGTGGGTAAATTGTAGTCAAGCAAGGTGAAGATGGGCCAATCATGAATGTAACAAGGTTTAAGTCTCAGGGACCCTTAAGGAAAAAGTCTGTGGGTGCAGTAGGTGCATGATCACCTTTGCTTCTTTTGGAAAAGACAAGAACTTGGGTTGCTTTGAACATTCTGAGGGTCCTTCTGAGCGCAGGTTGCAATGGCATGATGCACCACTGCATTGAAAGAAACTTTTTGGTCACCCACCTTCAGTAATTCTTTCAAGGGGAATGCAGCGGGGACCTCATTGTACAGCACTGCATTTTGAGAGTGATTAAGATGAAAGAAATTTCATGTCTGCTCAGATGTACTGTGTTTCGGGGGCAAAAATATGCTGTATGCCTACTCTTTTTCAAGTAACAGAACTCCTCCAAGAATGCAAAAGCTGCTTGCTTCAGCTCCGAAAGGCAGTAAAGGGGTGCGACTGCCTGCAGTTGGGTCCATGCCTGTTTGTTTCCAAAGGCAAGGAAATTATCATTTTTTTCAAATTCCCTGAGGCAGCAGTAGCCAAGCCAAGTTGGCTCAAGCCAGCTCTTGTTTGTAAAATGTAATTCCGTGGTAATGAGCTGGTGACAACTTGAAGAAAAGAGTCTAAACATCCTGAAAACAATTCCAAACATGACTAAATATGAGAAGGAAACTTCTAATAACTGCCTCATGGGAATCAAAAGCAGTACATACAAATGCAACATCATTTATTTTCCAGACAAGAATATATATGTTATGATGCTCTTCCTTTTTTTTCTCCCTGAATATATATGTAGGTAGGTGCATATCTCTATACCTGTTATCTGTCTCTCCAAATGACCTATATTTCATGCAGGAGCTAGCAGTTTTGTCATTGTTGGAAAAACCAGAAATTGAAGTCTTAGCCAACTCCTGATATGACCACAGGAGATGCAAATGGATTAAAACTCTGTAGTGATGATCTATCTGCCTGGAGATTCGTATGCTACTGTGTTTTGATTTAACAGTTCATGAGTCTTACACTAGGCAACAATGCAGCAAAAGTAACCAACTAATATAGAAGAATTTGCATTGTTTATTTTAGCAAATCATGAAATAATCAATATATTGTATACTAAGTGGAATCAAGCTGGTTTGTTATCTCTGCAGCAATCCACTGTATTCCTAAGCAACATAACATACTCTTCTTCTGATGTTTCCTCTTATCAGTTTATGGCTTGGACACCTAAGCTGGTATAAATTTCTTTCATTTCTGATATGTTAAAAGGCAAAGAATTTTATTTCAGTCTAAAGCACTATGAAGAACTGCAGCAACAATGTTGAAGACTTCATAGTCTAAAAATGTGATTTCTTAGAATATGAATACCGGTTTTTGGACCTCAGGAACATAGCATCTTCTGTGTAGCTCTGTTCCATGACCCACACCTCTAGACCACTTGCAGTGAGTGTAATTTCTGACAAAACCATGTCTGTTTTTACCTCCTGAGCAGTGAAAACAAGCTTATAGAAACCAAAGAATTGGGCTTAAAAATTTCAGACCAGCGCCAGGCTTCAGAGGCAGTTTGTTAGGGAGTTACTGTTGTCTGTGTGTGCGTGAAACTGCTTGCATTAGCAGTCTTAGTTCAAAGCAGGTCAGGCTGTAAGACAGCTTGCCAGGGGTTGAATCCTAAGTGTTACCTGTTAATGGATAAGCAGGGCACTAGTACTCAAATCCTGTTATTCAAGAGGTAATCACAAGCAAGAGTGTTTATAGTGGAAACCTGAGACCCATCTGAGGCATTTGAATAGCATGTTATTAATGACTCCTTTTTAAGGATGTTCTTGCATAAAAGAATTACTAAGAGAGCATGTGATGACTCATAAAACAGAAATTCAGACTTCATTTTGCTTTGTACAGCTTGTCTAGTGCTGTGTTTAATACTTCAGAATACCTCCAGAGTAATGGGAATGGGGGGAAGGCATATTTCAAAGAACACTGGCAATTTATTTTTTTTTACTTTAAGCAATTTTTGTCTCTGACAGCTATGCTAGATGAATCTGATAACCCTTCAGTAACACTGAGCTGGATTTTTACCACAGTAATTACTTTTGTGGTGGTTTGCTGCAGAAGACAATACAATGCAGTGGGTGTCTATTCTGTGTCTTGAATATCCATACTATATTCTCATCAAATATAGCCTTGAAAGCTCTTCATGGAGTCTGAGAGAACAGAAATATAGCTGGATGTTCTCAAAAGTAGAAAAACAAGAGCAACAAATAAATTTTGGGAAAAACAAAGACTCAGTTGTATGATCCTTTGTAGCAGAGACTGAGTTGGCCTTTATTGCTGCTGCAATATTAAAAGGAATAATAATTCCAAGTGTTTAATGATCCGACATCCCAGTCCTATCATCTTCTCTATGGTAGCCTACAGTAAACTCATTAAAAGCCTCTCCTCAGCATTCTGAAATCACCACTTAACACCAAGAGTGATATCATTTTTTATACCACTGTGTTACAAATCTATTTAACTTCCAAACGCCTATGCCCACCATCTTTGTAAGCACATGGATAAAGGGGAGCTTTATCAGGTTGCGTGAACATGTTTTGCTTTGTTTTGTTGCATCAGTGGAGCACACTCTTTGCAAGATTGATATAAGAAATTTTCACTCTTGTTGTCTGACTAGAGAGACAGAGTATCAATGCTTCCTGCTGATGAATGTGTGTGTGTGTGTGTGTGTGTGTGTTCGTGTGTTCAGCATAGCTGCACTCCAGAATTTGCTGACTGGGTTTATAGTTGAAAATCCAGTAACATCAGGTGTTTTTCCTCACATTGCTTCCTCTTATTCAGGAGATACAAAGCTTTTCACACTAGTTGCTTAAGTAAGCCTCACGGATTCAGTATTAGTGCATGTTATGAAGCAAAGTTGGAGGGAATGCTGAAAACACACAAGGAGCCCTCAGAGGTAGTAGCTCTTATCCTTTTGACCATCAAACTGCAGTAAGTGCTTGCTTAAGTACTAAGCTGCTGTTGAACCTTGAACTTTCAAGGACATCAGGCTAGCAGATAAATGCTGAGTAGTCCAAGAGCAGACATCCACTTTTTTCAGCTGAGGGGAATTAGCAGTCAAAGGGTTAATGGTATTTGCTGGAAGACTGCAGCAATTGAATGCTCACTGGTCAGCTCTGGGGCCTTTCTCTGAGAGTTTCCAGGAAAACAAAGCCAGGACTCTTTGAGGGAAGCTAAAAGGTTCAAACACAGAGGTTTCTTTTGCAGCATGGCAAAAAACCAATTGTATATTCATTTACATTGTTCAGGGAACTTTTATTCAGTTGCAGTTCCAGCCCTCTTGATCATACTGCTGAGTGTTCAAGGCTAACAACTGGAGAGTCAGTGGTGGCCGTTGTAGCTGGGTAGTGCCCTGATGCTGCCAGACAAGAGAAGGGATCCTGCAAGCCTCTGAGGACAGCCCTGCTTTATGCTGCTGGCAGAGAAATTTCCTTTATGAAGAAAAACCTTTTTCTTTCCTTGCCTTCGTTCTTTGAAATAAGGTTTGCTCAAAGCTCCTCCCAAGAGTCATGTCTGCATTGAAAGGGCACTGGGCAAATATAAGCCCTTGAATATGGGAAGGCATAGACACATGATGTTAATGACATTA
Organism: Psittacus erithacus; assembly: GCA_009867235.2. Lineage (NCBI taxonomy): Eukaryota > Metazoa > Chordata > Aves > Psittaciformes > Psittacidae > Psittacus > Psittacus erithacus. The sequence continues at coordinate 4,530 of WYDI02013491.1, forward strand.
CTTGCTGTGCTTTAAATTAATCACTTATGTATGTCTTTTGCAGAGCCAAGACTATGATGAACTGTCAGCCACTATAAAGCAGCAAAAGGGCAGATTTTACAGTTGCTGTAGATGTCTGATATCAGTTTCTCTGGAAATATTCAAGGATATTTTTGGTTCAAAATTAAGAAGTCACCAGATAAATTATTAGTCAACTGAATCCCACTTATTTTATGTATATGAGCAAACTACATTATTGAAACAATATTCTGCACTTAGGGCTGTCAGTGGATATTCACACATTGTTCTTAATGTGTTTTTTCTTTCCTAGAGCAATATTAGTTTAGATGTTTAAAACATGAGCCTGATTTTACGTCTTCATTTGCAGCCTGTTTTGTCCAATATTGACAAGATGTGAATTTTCTTTCCACCACGAAGCTGCAGGCCTGGATTCTCACTGTTTACCCATACGGTTGTACAAATTATGTCATTATACTGGTTTAAAAAATGTCAATAAAGGAGTTTTAATGGGTTTTGAGCCTGTGCAGACTGCTTGAAATAGACTAAATGCTGCCACTGAGTTGTCTTATGCAAAATTTTTTGGAATCTGGCTCAGATTACCAGAAGAACTGTTAATTTTAAATTTGCTTAGTTTAAAAAGAAAGAAATGCAAACACAGAGGACACAATGCCTTAAAGTAGAGAAGAATGCCAGGTTGTTCTCATTTAAGAAAAACTTTTGTCCCTTTATCTCCACCTCCAGCTGGATCTCTGTGCAGAAAATTGCCAGCCACTTTAGAGACACTAAAGGGGAAACCTTTGCTAAGACTGCCCCTCACCCCAGCTCCTGAATGTCTTTTGATAATGCTCTGCAGCTTCCTAAATATGCCTATGAAAGAAAAAAAACCACCAACCAAAAAAAAAACCCTCAGAAAGCAGAAGCAAAAGAATTCTCCTGAATGCTCCTGAATGACCTACTGTGCTGCACAAGGGAAGGACTGGCTGATTTTATCATTCGATACTTTCCTTGCTCTTATCTTAGAACATTTAATGTCTCTCTTTTTTTCCACCTACATATTGTTATGGTGATCCCTGCTTTCCTCCCACTCCTTCACTTTTCCCTCCCCCTCCCCAGTGGCAGTAAAGCCAAAGGGAGAAGGAACCTTTAAGAAGTGGTGTAATTATTAACTAATTTTGATCTTGGGAAGGAGAGCAACCAAAGTATTTCCTGTTTCCTATAATTAAGGACTCAAGACTCAGTTCTGCCACACACACACATGCAGTTTATTTTTAATGTACTCTCCATGGAATATAATTCACTGCTTTATTTCTATATTTTAGGCCAAATTCATAATTGGTGTAGACAGCTGCTACACAACTGACAAGTCCTAAAATATGGGTGAGGGAAAATGAGGTTATAAGGTTTCATCTGCTTACATCAGGAATGCATTTGTCCTGTTTGTTCTTCCCCTTCACCTCCTAGTGATCTTGGGAATAACAGCAGTGGAGGCAGAGGCGTCTCTGAGCTGTACTGAAGCAGAACAATTTGGCCTTGCATACTCAGAGGAACTGGGCAATCTGTATATCCATGGAGCAGGTCATGAACACTTGGCTACAGATACTAAAGACGAACAGTCCCATGCATCCTGCTGGTAAAATTTCCCAGCAGGGTTTAAGAGCTGCATAAGGAATCTAAATGTGTAAATACTGGGGTAGAAAAATGAGATGCTATAATTTGGAATGACCTGAATAATTTCATTGGAAGATTCCCATGCAAGTTGTTGAACTTACTATTGGAACTCAACAAATAGCCAGATGCATGTAGGTTTTAGTGTGTTTTATGTGATATTTGTCTTCCTGTGTGTCTAAATGCCTCGTCTTCCCTAGAACGGGTTGACAGAACCATTTTTTGAACTGTTCCTCATTTTTGGTCCACGCTTGAATGTGTTGCTATTGAGAGCTGTCACATCGATGCATGCAGAACGCCGACGCCTTCCGTCACAGTTAGACTTCCATTAATGCAGGTATGGTACTGGAAAGAGTAAAGTGATATGGTTTTGGAAGTGGGTGCTGATGACTAGCAGACAGAGAAGAACATGAGTTTGACTGTGAGCTCTCCTCCTACCAGCTTCATTATGTTTGGTATCCCCACTTTCCATTTTCTGGGGCACTGAGGTTATAAAAAATATCAACAAATAGAAGAAAATATCCTTCCCAGTCACCCTTTCTCAAAGAAGAGGCCTGAGAAGTGATAATATAGAATATCCACCTCGAGCTTTTCCATTTGAGGACTTCTATATTATATTATATTTCATTTTATTTGACACTAAAGTGTTTGTTTGCCTACTTGTGTTGCCTGCAAAGGAATATATTTCTAAGGTATACTCCCAAGAGGAGTCAGATTTGCTCAGCATCACAAATCTGTTTACAGTGTATAAATATTATTCCTCTTTAGCTGCTCTTTTGCAATGATACTTGTGACTTTGACTGTCACCTGCCCATATTTGAGTAACTTCTTTTTACAGTATGTATATTCATTTTTTTGTAGCTCAATTAATTCTTCCTTACCTTCAAAACTCTAGTTACTCATCAGCAAAACTTAGGCTGCTATGCCCCATTTAAACTCATGCCATTAAACAATATGGATTACATAAAAAGCAGGAAAATAAGTTTGAAAGCAGCAAAACCAAAGTGAAGCTCAGTAACTGTGACTCAGCAGCATTAAATTCTGGTGCAAATTTAAACCTCATCTTTCTGGTTGCAGCACAGGTGAATGAAGTGAATGACTAGTGCCAGCCTCAGTTTTAAGACAGAGTGATTAGAAAACTTTGGCTACCTAGCTAGCAATTTCTCCACCAGATTTTAGGAGATCTAGTTTTGGGTTTCTATTTGGATTTGATAAGCAACATGACAACCAAGGACATGACTTTATTGACGTGCTGCTGTCCTATGACACAGACATGGTGATGTGGACATTCAGGGATGCCTCCAGTAGCTGCATTACTTTAGCAGCACAACCCTAAGCAGTGCTTGAAATAGAGACATTTTCAAGGTAACAGTGCCTGACAAAGAGATTTATTAAGCAGCCGTACCTTAAAATCAAAAGACTTGGCTATGTGGACCGTGAGGAGAAAGGATCACTTTGCTTCAGCTGTCTGCTTATTGAATGCTGGAAGATTAACTTCGCAGAATTAATCTTGCTATATTGTAAAAGAAGTTTCACCAGTTACAACCCATAGATTCTTTCCAGAACCAAGGGTATTCACTAATAGCTTATTCTTCATAGATTCTCTTTGTAGGCCACTTAGCCTGTGGGCTTTTGGTGACCACAGATTGGAAATGATGGTTTTGGAAAATGTGTATCTGATTCCTTCCCTTAGCTGCCTACCTTCTCAGGAGTCTAGCATGGGGAACCGCTGGGGCCTCACTGCAGAGCTACCCTGAGGCTGCTTTTGGTAGGCAAAATTTAGTTACTCCACCCAGCATGGTGTGCTGGGTGCATGCCCTCTGTCATGGGAGAAGGACATAGCCAAGGGAAAAGAAATGGCAGGGAAAGCTTTAGAAAGTCATGCTTTGTGGAGAAATGGGAAGGGACGGAGCAGCAGTGCTGCATCTGAGACATCTGCCACTTCCTCCTGCTCTCTGCTTCTTACTTTGGCAGCAGCAGCAACAGCCAGACTACTTTTGTGGGGAGAAGAAAAAAAGAACAGTTGTGCCCTGGCCTTTGTGTCTCCACCTACAGCTGCCTCCTTTGTATGTAGCTATAGCTGCATACACACAAACAGAGTAATGTACAGCTAGGTATTGCTGGCTGAATCCTGTGCAACCCACCACCCAGCACACAGGATGTTTTAATCCCATGTTAGCTACTCCTTGGTTTCCTCTGTACTTACTTTCTCAAGGTGAATCTAGCTTGCATTCTGGTCTATGTGGGGAATATGTACGAGTTTTACATGTGCAGAAAACTTGGGCATCCCACTCTATGCTCAGTTCTCTTTGATACATGTACTCATGCAAACCTGTTTCACCCATTCTAGGGATATTTGAGCAAGGAAGCAGAACTGTATTCCCTGAGGAAAATGATACAGCTGTTCACCAATAAGGCTGGAACTTAAAGGAACAGTGTTATATACCATTAATTCGTTCCATTTACAAGATATTTTTTTCTTTTCTAGTGTTAAAAGAATAACGGTTAAAGTGTGGTCCTGCTATAAAGTAACCATGGAGACTATATATGTATATTTTGTCTATGTGGGTTTTTTTAAGTAAACTATAAAATGAGATTAAAAAAAAAAAATATTTTGTTGTGAATAGCTTTCTGCCTTGCAGAATAATGAATTATGACTTCCAAAATGAAATGAAGCCCTCGAGCTGCTTCGTCTTTGTCCTTGAAACTTCCAAAAAGCTTGAATCAACGTCTACAGGAAACTTTTTTCCCCCTTCCTTGCAGCTGAGCTTCTTAGAATTGCATACACATTTTTCTATTTTTACTTTCTGACCTGGGCCCATTTCCAAATGCAAAGCTGAGGAATTCCTGCACTCCTACATATGGGAGACCCAGACTGAACTCAGAGCTGGCCAGTTTACCCCCCTTTTCCTCCCAGACAGCCTACTTTCATCACAGTGCACAACTGAAATTGGAGACCACTTGGATTTCCTTACTTTGAAAAAGCTCAGAAAGAACCTTTGCAAGTCCTAATGAAAAGCTGCAGAAAGGAGCTGAAGTTAAGTCAGCAGAGTTCACAATTTGTCTCGGATAAGAGCCTAATACAGTTTATAATGCAAAGTGTATGCTGCAATCCCAGCACCAGGTAGTTTTGGGCTGTTCTCCTTGTGCTGTCTTAGAGCTGTAGAGTACTTTCGTGTATTTTCACCGCTCTGTAAAAATCCGGTGCAGCGGTAAGCTCCCCTCTTTCTCTCTTATTGGAGGAAGAAAGCTGTTGTCATTGTCTTTTCCCTTGAAAGGGATGACGAGCTTGATCTACAAGCTGGGTTGGCATGGGGGAGGAAAGAAAGCAGAGCTCCCTTCCCCCAGTGGCTGTTTGTCTGATGCAGAACTTGTACTTCAGTTGTTATCAGCTGCTTTGGTAAGATCACAATGTGCTGGAATTGCTTAGAAGGTTAACATATGGTGACTGAATTTTCTTCAGCTACCAATGCAAAAGGCTAGATAATAGCATTGCCAGTTGTCTAAGGCAGCCAACCCTTGCATTTCTCATGGTAATGAAACACACCAGAGTTTTTCATGGCTTATATACATCATGATACCTATGCTGTGTATGTCATGCCAAGGATAGGAACAATGGGCATGCCAGCCAATAGATCCATCAGAGCTTGCAAACAAACACACAAATTTGCCTCTTTCTGTGAATTACGTGGTTTGTATTGATTTATGATGATGTATAGAAGGAGAAGAGGACTTTTAATTCTGGACCTTTTTCTCCTAGTCTATCTCCCATGATTCTCAGCTTCTGTAACAGAAACCCTGCTGTTTGCTTTGGTGACCTCCTGACTGTCTTCAAATCCCATTTCAAGACAGATCTTTTCTCCCTGGCCTCTGAATTCTATGTCTGTATAATAAAACAATCAAATGGTACTCCCTAATCCTTCCAGTTTCCCACGGCAAGTTCTTCTCTCTAAAATGCTCTTTTCTTGTGTCTCAGCACCTGTGGATATTCAAAAATAGATCTTACTCAGCCATAAACCCCTTTCCCTGGAAAGCTCAGGAGTGGGGCATTCATACATGGTGTAGGAGACCTCAGCTGACATACTTTTGCCAAAGGCAACTTGAGATGCTATCTCATCTTCCAGGAAAGTGTCTTGACATGCATGCTAGTCTGTGATGTGTTTTATTCTATGGTTCTGTTGACAGCATTGTACAATTTTTGAAGACATATGTTGAACTGGGGCTATATCCAGAAATACCGTGTTTGGGTAAGAAGCTGTTAGATAGAATTCAAAGGACCAAGTACTTAAGCCAGTTTAATTCATATTTAAAACCACTCCTATAAATCCATATTAATACTCAAGTCAAATATAGCCTGAAGGAACATCTTGTCTTTCTAACATCTCTTCTACCCCAGGATACCTTACAGAACAGTCAGTGGATAAGATATTTCTTTGGGAGATGAAACATATGCCTTCAAATCCCCTTGTGCTGAGGAGGGATTTTAAGCTGAGTTTTGTTCAGCCTCCATAAAATACCTAGTAGCCAGTCTACTGTGAAAAGAAAAAGGTCACTTCTGACGCTTCCTTCAGTATCAGTGTGCATTTAGCCCTTTATTTCATTTGTGTTTATTGCATGTGCCTGTAAATGAAGTGTTTTAGAAATGTCGGAACAGTTCACTTAGACTTTCCACTTTCTTTTTCTGTGGTTGAAAGTATTGGGCAAAACATAACCTCTGCTATCAAGTCATTTTGGCTTTCCTGGAACAACTTATTAAGAATACATGCCCAGTTTTACCAAGAAACTGTAGTCATAAACAAGGAAAAATACCCACAGCAACAACCTCTACAGCAGCAAAATCCTGCCAGTGTCAATGATGAAATTTAACCTCACCTCAGCAAAATACTCTTCTTGCTCTGAGGAAGGCTACCCTGGCTTTGTCACGGAGAGGCTCTCAGTAGTTCAGTTAGAGATATTGGTTCAAATCCTGCCGGTGCTGGGATCTGCCTTTGTTTGCCTGAGGTAAATACATTGATTTTGGCCTTTGTTTATTTTAAAAGGTCTTGCATAGAGAAAAAATTTTCAGTGGTCCTTATTGTGATCAGCATAGATCAAAGCGTTCTTTACTCAAATTATCCCTTCTTGTCAGGTGAAGTATAACTTATGAGAGTTTCCTTGGGGCTACAATTGTACGGCAGTCAGGTCTTACTCTTTTTAAGTGATGCATGCATGTATTATAATATTAAACTGCTTTGGGCCAAAATCCTTCATATAAATATGAAACATTATTTTTGTATTTAAGCTGCCTAAGATCCTGGAGTTAATACAGAACTGCAGATGTTTAGTGGTGCATTCAAAGCCTGGGCAAACAGAAGAACAAGTGCTTTCTGCAGTACTCCTGGGCAGCATTGTTTGAAGCTCACAGACATTCACAGTGGAGAAAAACTGAATCATAAACTCTTGTGTGAGATTCCAAGGGGGAAAGAGAAACTGTATCTGCTGTTCTTTAGAGATTCAATTAGATATTCTTTTTGGGAGACCAAGATTTCTAGGCCTCTTATAAATAGAAGGCCGCATCTCAGCTTGATTACTTCAAAACAGCTTCCTGCAACCTCCCACTAGGAAGATGAGCAATTAGTATAATCACAGCAATAAGTCAAAGATACTTAATGCTGATACTTGCGTAACAACTTTTCTTTTCCTGATTCTCTGCTAAGTTATAGGCAAAGAGCAGTTTAATACATGTTCTGATTGCTGAAAACAGACTGTCTGACAGGTCTTCTTTTCTCTCTGTGGTTGATTTGACGTCATGAAATGGTCTAACAAAATTGTAGGGTGCTGTGGCTTAGATGGAGGCCTCTTAATATGAAGTACTGTCACACAGATGGAAGTGTTGCGAACAAAATGGAAAGCGAAGATCCTCATTGTGAGTCAATCTGCTAGTAATAAAGGTGCCACTGGAGAACATTCCTCCTCATTTTCCATCAGGAATATTCCAGTAACCCAAGGTCAGGAAATAGAAACATGTTTCTGAGAAACATGAAAAAAGGAATGAATTAGCCCCCTCTTTTAGCTAATTGGGAAACAGTAGTAGGAATTGGTCAAATTTCAGATCCTGAAAGTACTCTTCCTCTCACCTATGTATCCTTTACACTGTCAGATATAATTTTATGCACGTAGATGCTGGGCTTCCATTGTAAGTAGGTGCCATATCTGAACATATGTCTTCCGGTTAAACAAAGATTTTGGGTTTTAGTATCTAAGCTTCATGTCTACAAACATCCTCTGTATCTAGTAGTTCTACAGCTGATACCATTTGCTAGCCAGGATCCTCGGAAATGTGTGCAAGATCCTCCCAGCACAGAAGCACAGGAGTAAATTAACAGTGGGAAGAATCTCCTGGAGAGTGTTGTGGGTTTGGAGGGACATTCTGTTACTACATAGTAAGGCACAGTTTTATATAACATTTTTTAAAAGGTTTTGAGGACAAATATCTGGTTTTGAAAACCAGAGAATTTTTAACATTAAACCCACTACTTCTTGCTTCTGCAAAATGGCATTGGTTGGTGACAAAATTTAGCTATGACAGAAGCTATTAATGCTTATGTCTGATTTCTAGAAGTACCTCTAATTTTTTATAAGTAATAAACCCAGTATGGTAGGGCTATTATTTTGCTTCTCTAGTGAAACTAGTTTGAAAAAACTAGCAGAAATTTTTTTTGAAAAATAGACTTCTAATTAAATTCTTCCAAAATTTTAAAAAGATAAAATCCTGAAAGTGTTTAAAAATATTCCTCTTCAGAAAGAGAAAAGAATATCCATATTAACCATAACATTAAATTGTCTTTAAATATGTATGAGTGTGCCTGTATGCAGTGTGAAAATTCCAACAGCCAGATGCTGTCAAATGTTAATAGAAACTGAATAGTTGAGTTATATGGAAAACATAGATGTATATAACAACACTTTTGCTTTTACTTTTCATAATATTTTTATTCAAAAAGCCATTTCTGCAAATATGCATTGATTTATGTGCACTTAGCTACTGTTTAAGCACATAGATAAAATAGATGCTTCCTAGAAAGGGGAAATTTTTTGTTTATTTGAATTTTGGATTGTCACCAAAGTTATCAGTGATAATTTCATCTCCCATGTCCTCATTTAGTTGTGTTGGATCAGGAAGTTATCACCTCCAGTCCTTTTATTCTCTCCAGAGAGACTACCCATTGATCTGACAGCTGAATTCACGTGCGTCCGTCAAAAGGAGTGAGATTACTGAAGAACCAGTATTTGTACTGTCTAAAGTAACACATGTCATTTTGTCTGAAGCAGAAAAAAGCATGAGCTCCAGCAGGAGACTAGAGGTGGTTAACTTGGAAAGTGGGGGGTTGCCAATAGCACTGTTCAACTCAGACTTTCTGACTATAGCTGTCTATTTACTAAGTAAAGCAAATAAATTATAGTTTAATAGACTTATTGTCACACTCTGATTAGTAACACACTTGGTCTTCATCTTTTCCTCCCTTTCCTCTTCCCTCTCCCCAGAGCTTTTCCAAGCTATTTTCCTGAATCCAGCTCTGTAAATGTTTTTCTTTTTTTTTGTGGGATATCCAGAACTCTTGTTATCACCTATCTATTTTTCTTGGTATGTACTTTTTATAGTGTTGTACAGGCTGCTCTACATGTCAGGGATTAAGAAGGCTGTTACAGGTCTGTCTAATCCATACATGTCCATACTACCACTTTGCACTCTGTGTGTAGGCTTGACAGTGAAGAGAACCTTCACTGGATCGGGGGAAGACTCTAATGAGAGTGTTGCCAGGATTTGGAACCTGCAGACATCATACTGTGAGTAACTGCAAATTCCTTCACTTATTTCTCCCAACACATGTCACTGTGTGCTATAAGGTCTAAAACTTATTTAATGCTACCAAGATCCTTTCATATTTTATATCAGCCCTTGCAAACATTTAGATGAAGGGTCTGCAGGACTTTTGAAGCTTGGCAGCTCTGTGTAGGAAGACACTGGGTCTGTGACATCCCTGCCTTGTTCCTTTGCCGGCACTGGCCTGCTGAGAAAGATCAGCAGCATTTTCCTAATGCTGCAGGATTTTTTTGAGGTGTCTGGAGGAAGTACTGAACCACAAGATCAATAATAGGTTTCCTTGACCCTTTGTTCCATGTTTAGACACACCAGTGTCAGAAGCATCTTCCTGTATCACTTTGCAGGGGAAGATTCTTTTTTATCTGATAAAACTAATTAAACACCCCACCCATTTCTGAGTTAGACAGATGTTCCTTTCTAATATATAAAAAAAATTGAATACCATGATAGTGTGCGCAGTTCAAATGCTTGTGCTTTTCCTGCCCCTGCCCCCCCTCCCCAGACAACTTGATAGTGTTATTTAAGTCACATTCTTCCTACCTTGCATAAAACAGACTAACCTGTAAGCACCAAGGTGATGGCTATTGTTGAGGACTTCTTTGTTCAAAATATGTGAAATGACTCAGTGAAATATTGACCTATAATGGCCTACACCTGATACGTTCCAAATCAGAGAGGACTTTACTAGAAATTCCCTTGAGCTTTACTTTGGTCATAAGGGTGCCAGTTCATTGGGACACTCAAGGATGCTTAGGCATAATTAATTCATGGCACAGCAGTTGAAGCTACATGTCTGTTTTAAAGTGTGGGTTTGATAAGGGATGAATAAACTTTCTGCTTGAAGAGGAAGCCAAACTGGGGACAGAGAGACAGCAGAATGATGTTTGCAGTCCTGATGAAGAGATCTATTTCTCTCTACCAGAAACTTTTATAGAAGGATATATGCAGTCTAATGATTGGCCTGCAGTGAAATGTTTTTGGACCATATCAGCTGCGAGAACCCTAGCAGTGGCCTCCTTATGATGGAAGGATTCCTTCCAGAAGTAAGTTCAGAGGCACAGTAGGGATGTGGCTTTAACGGCTTGATATCTTTAACAACCCCTAAGACTGCGAATCAGAATATGAGAGTGGAGTCTATCAGTTTTTCCTCCTTTGGTTAAGTTGCAATTTCTCTGATAAATTTGTTTCCATTCTGCACACGCTGGGCACAGCGCAGCTCTATGCTCTTGCTGCTGATACTGATCCAACATGAGCTGGAGGGTATACAATCTGAGGCTTTTCTACAGGTCTGTGGTTAGATGGTCTCTCATAGATGTCATTTGTTGCTTCTGCCTTCATGGCTAGAGAAAAAGAATCTTAGAATAGCAATTCTCCCACAGAAAAAGACCAGAATCTTCTGCAGCAGTGTTTTTTGTAGAATATCTGCTACAGAGAGGGCATAGGATACTTGCTCTAAGTTTTACACACTCAGTGTTCAGTAGGAGAGGCAGCACACCCCACATGCTGTTTGGAAGGCCTTTTGAATAGGGGCAGAAGAATTACAGAGGCCCTTAACCTTTTTTGGGCATTTTCATTTAAACTGCTACTGGTGGGGCTGTAGAAGGGCAGTATTCTTTCTGTAGCCCCATAATGTCTCCAATTTATTAAAAGACTCTATCAGAAGCCTTGCAAATCCCTGGGTTAGTTTTTGCCAGGAATATGTTTTTTTATTCCAAGCCATATAATCAGTGCGTTGAATTCAGTGAAAAGACGTGGGGGGTAAAGTTCTTGTACTTGCACTTTTAACTGAATGCATCATAATTTAGCTGTACATTAATTAGCCTGTGAAGAGCTGTCATTTTATGCATGCTATCCTACTTTTTTGTGGATTTACCTCTTGTTGCAGTTTGCATTAGTGTGTACTCCAAAACAATCAGATACAAGAACAGCAGATATCATCTGCTCTCAAGCACACAGCTACAGCCCCTGCCCAGAAAAAAATATACTGTCATATGAATGGAGTGGGAGAGGAGGGCTAGGGGAGCTATGCTTCCCCCCAGGAAAATTTTGCTTTTATTCATTTGCCTCTTGCACCTCTGTGCTGAGAAGAGGTCAAGGCTGCGTCTATTCACCATATCCTGCTCCCTTGCCTGCCTTGCAGTCTTGCACAAGAAGCCCTGCCACATATCCCAGCCTTACTGTCATCTGTCTCCTGAAGTAGCACAGAGCACTATGCAGTATAAAGGGAAGGACTCGGATGAATCCACAGCTGTATAATCCAAATGCTTGGCTTTGTCTGTCTCTTATTGAGGGGGGTATTTTTGTACACATGGACAATTTCAGTAAGTTTAGTCAGATGGAATAATAGAAAGAGCGTATGGAGAAAAAAAAACATGCAGGGTAACAAAGGAAAAATGTTGTTACATAAGAATGACTTGAGGACTTTAGTTTTCAAAAGCTTGAGCACTGCATTCCTGTAAAACAAATAGGCCTTGAGTAGAAAGGGTAAGGGGAGGTTCTGAGCAATGGTTAATGTGTGACCATGGTGCCCAGAGGTCAGAGTCAAATGGCAAGTGACAGAAAAAAGGCATTTGCATTCCTTTTTTTTATACTGTGAAGAGTAATGCATTTCTAGAGCACAGGTACTTGCTTGAATTCATTATTACAAGAAGCTTCACAGTAAGGCAGGATGTAAATTTGATGCTGTAAGCCAGGCCATGAAAAGACATGACTGATAAAGGACAGATTATTTTTACATTCAAGGTCAAGTGGCATTTAAAGAGCCATTTTGCAGACACAGTGGAAAATTACAGAAGCAGAATTTTTGTTGGCCACTTCATCCTTTTCAGCCCTACAGCAAAACTGGAAAGAGGCAAAAAAATCAGTCTCTGCTGATGACTGTTCTATCCTGTCAGCGTTTTGGGCTCATGTTACAGGTCTGCCATTTTCTCTGTAACTATTTTAAAGCCTGAGTTTTGTGGGATGTGGGATGTGGAATGTGGAGATTTGTTCACTCTGAAAGTTTGAACTGTGTTCTTTCATGATTCATGAGTGGCAGTGGCAAGCTTAACTCTCAGTCCCTTCCCTGGACACTGAAATATTTGTCAACACTGACCTGAGGGACTTTCTCACAGAAAGATATGTTCAAGCTCCCTGCTCTCCCAGTCCATGATCTTTCAGCTAAGACTGCCAGCAAATAATTGCTGAACACTTGCCAGACAGCAGTAACTTTCAGTCCCCAGTTTATAATAATGCAAAATCAGTATTCTGCTGTCAACCCCAGGTTTATAATAATGCAAAATCGGTGTTCTGTTGCTGGGAATGTCTTATTCATTATGGGCCACATCCAAATCACTTGAATGTGAAGCTGTGGTGATGCACATCAGCTAATCTGCCAGAAATTGCTTCATAAAGGTGTAATTTGCCATACAGGCAACATGTAATTTATGAAGTCTCCTTTGCAGACCAAAATGCAGGTTGGCTTATTCTAAGAACGCTAAGAAAGATAAACTCTCAATCAACAATAAAATTCAAAGGGAAATAGGCACCTAATTCTATAAGATGACACTGAAAAATCCCATCTGTTAATGTTTAAAACAATATATCTTCATAAAAGAAAAATGCATTCAAACATCTAGTTCTGTCTGTGCCATATTTTTCATTTTGCCTCTCACAGTCCTTTTACTTACTTTCTGGAAAGATACGGGGTTGATATGCAAGGTCAGGACTGGCCTTAGCCACCCATGCAGTAGAGATTCTGTTCCCACTCCTACTAGAGTCTTTTTAGTATACATTCAATTAACCTCAGTTAAGTATTGGCTATGCAATAACATGTAGGCAGCAGAAGAGTTCCTCTAGTTGTTTATCACTCCAGCATCAGATGAGAATAAATACAGAGCATGACCTGACCCTCCAGGGCACTGGCCTAAATCTAGTAACGTAGAGACTGGAGTTTTTCTGTGTTTTTAGCTGACATTGATTTGATGAGAAAGCCGCCTGAATGCTTAATAAAATAGTGCAACAACAGATAGGATTTTCCCAACATTATTTAACCTGGATGCATGGTTATGCATATGCAGGCATTGGCATGCATGCTGTATTATATGTTGTTTGAAACTTGTAAAGGCTTTTGTGGAAAAAAGCAATAGCAGACTTTGATATAAAAATGTATAACACGGAAACATGCAGTGGGCTGGATTACATTTATACTTGTAGTAAATCAATTGACTTCAATGACCCTCTGTAAATGGACGTTTAGCCACTTATGAGTTATAGATATACCTGTTACTTTATATCTACTCATAAACATTTGCTTAAAATGATTTGACATATGATTTTGCTTTACAATTTGTAGAAATACAGAAGTTTCTGGTTTCAAAAGGTATCCCAACACAGTAATATTTTTACGCCTGTAGTTTTTCTAGGCATGTGTAATGTGATTGCTTCCTTGTAAGTTGCACTCTAATTATATAATGGGAAAATAGTTTTGGTGTTCCCTCATAACCATGTGGGGAACATTTTAGGATATGCACATCTCTGTGGAAACTAGAGAGGGCATGTCTCTCTGTGGAAACAGAGCCACATACTTTAGTTCATGACCCAGTTTACGGCCAGTGGGTCCAATATTACATGAAATGCTATACACTTAGAGCTGTATCCTTCCTGCTGTTTTTTTAACTTAAAAAACCCAACCCAGTCCACCAGCTTGAGTGGAAATATGATTTGAATACTGTAGCAAAAAAATGGATTAAACAACATGTTCCAAGATTCTTTGTATTTGGTCCTTTGCTAGCTCTGTCTTGATGTTAAACAGGTTTAAGTACAAAGGTAAGAATCAGGCTTACTGTAGTCCCTTAATACATAGGAAGTGTATTGGGCAAAACCAGAAAATACACATAATAATATCAACAGCAAAAGCGCTTGTGCAGTGCTAAGGTTTATGTCAGGCTGTATTGGTTTTCAAATGTTAGCACTTCCAGCAGGCTAGATTCCTTGCTGGTTGTAGTGTAATGAAGTTTACATAAAGCAGGAAGTTAAATTTATTTCCATACCAAAAGACAGTGGGTTGAGAAAAATGTAAAGTCACTAAAATAATAATGAAACGGAATGGGTGGAAGAACAGTCCCCTGCAGCAGGCCATGTTAATTACCCTTGCAGCTGGGAGATCAATTTGCATATATATTCTTTGAAGCCTGTCAGGTATGAATTGAACCACTGAACTGTTATATTTGATAATCTAGCTCTCCAAAGCATTTTTGCTAAAGATGTTATGTTTCATAGGACTAGTTATTTTTCTATCTCAAAGTAAAGAGCTGTACTTAATTTGTTCCTGTATAAACAATTCTATGTTTGTGACTTCCTGGAGCACCAGGTTAGCAACATAATCTCATCAAAAGCATCGGTACTGCTGATTAAACACGAAAGAGATATAGTCACATAGCCTTGACAACCAGTGAAAGCAAGGAAATTAAAACTTAAAGCTAGTGGTGACAGGCATGACTCAGGGGATAGTTAATGAGATATGGAGCTTTTCAACTCCAGGACACATATTCCATTATGTTCTGCACTAGAGGTGACAAATTTGTTGCTGTTTGATGGCTGCTTCACAGCCTGAATGAACCTGGTGTGTGGTCCCAGGAACTTTGCAAGTCCATTTGTTTTGTACCATCCATTACTGTGGCATCTTGATGCCCATGCTGCAAAATTGTTTACAGTGAATGGTAGCAGTTTACCACCTGTTGGCAGCAGTTTCAAGGGAGCATCTGAGATTCACAGACCTGCTGGAAAACCTGTTTCTTTGTCTGGGTAATCCAGAGTAGCTCAACTGAAACCAGTAGAGCCCTGGGCTTCCACAGAACAAAACCAGTGCAAAGGGAGAAACTGTGCATGAAAATGAATTTTATGCAGGAACAGAATATAAACTGTTACTTGCTTGTTCTCATGTAATAAAACTATAAGAATTGTGTACAACAGATTTCATACAACTCGCACAATATCACTTTTTCTGAAATCTTTAAAAATCACAATAGACCAAACACCCCACTCCCCACCTCTCTCCCCCAGCAAACAAAAAACATAAGAAGCTGTCGTGGTTTAAGCCAAGCCACGCAGTCTCTCACTGGCTCCCCCCGCTTCCTCCCTCAGCTCCCGGAGGGATGGGGAGGACAATAAAGAAGAATGCAACTCCCACAGGTTGAGGTAAGAACAGTCCAGTAACTAAGGTATAACACAAACCACTGCTGCTACCACCAATAATAAAAAAATGACAAGGGAAATAACAAGAGAAGAGAATACAATGGCTCACCACCGACGGGTACTCAGCCCCACCCCCGCAGTCATCTCGCCCTTCCAGGAAAACTGCCAGTTACATCCCTGGGCATGACGTGCTGTGGTATGGAATACCTCTTTGGTCAGTTTGGGTCAGGTGTTCTGTCTCTGCTTCCTCCTGGCTTCTCCTCCTCCCTGGCAGAGCATGAGGCTCAGAAAGTCCTTGGTCAGAGTAAACA
>WYDI02013491.1:25811-37223 GCA_009867235.2 Psittacus erithacus
GCAGGGCTGCTCTGAATCTCTTCTCTGCCCAACCTGTAGCTGTGCCTGGGATTGCTCTGACCCAGGTGTAGGACCATATATGTGTTTTAAATAAGTTAGTGGGGAAAAATTACATTCACAGTGATAGTCTTAGAGAATTGCAGGGGTGATTATTTTATATGCTCAAACTATGTCTACACCATTTTGGATAAAGGTAATGGTATTTACATTTGGCTAAAAGCACCATCTATACTTTATTGGGATGGAACCTGTGTATTCAAAGACTGTTAAAGGCAAAGACCTCAAGTTTGTTTTGTTTGCAGAGTTCATAACTAACTTTCATAAAGAACTGATGCAATTTTCTCACATCTTTAGAGTCTAGCCCTACTACAAAAAATGTGAAATTGTCTTTGTATAGAACTCAAAGGCAAATGTATTGATATGTTTGATAAAGACTAAACATGAAGGTGTTTTGTAAAAGCCTCACAAAGAAATAGATGTATAGCAATGTGAAAACTGAGGAAGAGTTATCGTTAGATTTATCATTTAACATCTTTGTTCAAGCTTTCTGTCTGTAATCCAGGCACTCTTTAGGTTAGTATAGAAATTGCACTTTGGTGTGTGAAATTTAGTTAGTACCTACTTTCAGGGTTTAAGTTGCTGTATAAAGCTTAATTATGTTTAATGTCTCAGAAAAGACAAAAGCATTTTCTGCTCCAGCAAAGAGTTAAGCTGAAGTTCAAGAAGAGAGTTTAATAGAGCTATACAAAATATTACCTCAGTATTTCACCCCAGCCAGTTATTTGTGCAGATGTGAATTAATGGACTGTTATAAAAGTAGTGTGATTTCTGTCTTTTCAGTTAAGAAGTGATGATGGCCAAGGTTACTTTTAGTGTGCTACCTTTAAGTAATACCAGTATATTAATAGAAAAAACCTCTGCATATCCTTTAAGAACAAACTTCTTAAGAAATATTAGAAGGGTGGAACTTTGCACCCTTTGAGAAGCAGAGTTGTCCTTCAGACATCACCTGAATCTGTTAGAACTTCTTATATCTGAAAGGCTAATGCCTGGAAACGCTGAGGATATTAGAAGCCATACCATACATCAAGTCAGAAAAATCTAGTTGTTTTCTTATAAGCATTTTCTAGCTCTTACTGCTGTATTGAAGTTACATAAAAATATTTTGCAGAAGTAAAGATTTTTGACTGCAACTAGTCATCCATTTTCTTTCTCTGACATAATTCTGAAGGTTGTTTTCACTCTCACTGGGAGCCATGAGACCACAGATATTTCTTCCTTGATATATGTCCCAGGTTTGAACATTTAACTGGCAATTCTGCTTTAAAAATTAACTGGGTTACCATGTACTGGGGCTGATGAACCTTCATAATAAATAAATCAATAATAACTTCTTTTTGGTATATAAAAAAGTGGTTATTCTTGGAGAGAAACCTTTTTTTCCCTGGACAAAATAGCTCAGATCTGCAGACTTTTGAGCCAAACTTATATGAGGTTGTTATGACCAGAATGCAGCTAAGGGAAATAAGGCTCCCAAATTCTAATTCAAACACCCTTTGAAGTAAAGAATTTCTGACTCTCTCTCACTCCCCAAACACTCTTATGTCTCCAAAATACAGACTGAAGTAGAGAATAAGAGACATATAAGCCTTCTATTATTCCCTGTACAAAGGCAGATATCATTTGGAGTTGTTATAGCCTTGTATTTGTAAATGTTTTAAAACTGAAAAGCATGGTTTAAGAGTAAAATCTTCTTTTTATCGCTTATGTAGTTCTAGTATAATAACATAGATTTTTCTCTTATCACTTCAGTTACCAAAGGCAGTTGATAATCTCTCTCTCCTTTCGGTGGTGAATGCTTTTGATTTACACTTCTGTATATTTCATCATTTTCCTAGAATTTAGCCTATATGAAAGAAAGAAACTGAAAAACCTTTGCTTTGTAAGAACAGCACATGCGTAGCAGCACACAGACTTTTGTGTTAGTGTAGCTGTTGTTAATATTTTGGAAAACTTACTATCCAGAAGGACTTAATTTTTCCAAGGCCATCAAGAAGGGGAAGAAGTTGCTGCAATTTTGGTTTAAGTGGTATGATGTTATTCTATTACACATTTGTCTTTTGATTTGAATAAACCTTTTATGTAAGTGAACTTTGCATGTTTTGCAGTGAGCAATCTCAGCCTGTGCTCCATGCTTTTCTGAAAGATGTCAAAGTCTAAATATTTGCAAGTTATGAAGATTGTGAAAATAGTACCTAACAGCAAACTATGAACATACCCTTGAACATTACACTTGCGTTTAGGACTAATATTGCATCATGCTTATGAATTAGGATTATGTTCACAAAATCTAAAACTTACTCCATTCACTTAACAATATGGACAAATAATTTTCATACCTAAGCTTGATAAAGATGGATAATTCATGTAAGGATTGTCAATGACTTTACTGCTTCATGGCAAGGACGTAGAAGGGACATGCAGGATTGATGGTATTCATTGGTATTTAGTCCTGTGACTCCTGCACCTGATGCATTACTGAGGCAAATTGTCTAGATGATACGATCAATTTGAAGTAAATACACAGGAAGTATTAGACGAGCCAAGCAGGTTAGGAAGGTCATCAGGACCAGATGGCATAAAACCAAGCATTCTGAATATGAAATTTCCAAACTTTTGGCTAAGGGATGTAAGATGTCATTACAAATGGTCACTGAGCTAGAGGACTAGGACAGCTGTTGTATCTGCCATCTGTCAGAGAGGCTTTAAAGATGATCTTAGGGATGACAAATTAGTAAGCCTGATTTCCATTTCCGTAAGATGGTGTGTATGTATATGAATAAAAACAACCTGTTTAGAAGGTCATGTGTATTCTTGAGTTTAGTGATGTTTTCAGTAATAACATGGATAAATGGAATTAAATGGATATAGCAGACTGTTTTCTAACATGTCTTTTGTCAGGTTCCACACCAAAGGATTATTAAAGAAATTATGTTGCCATGGGATTGGATGAGAGCTTTTTAAAGGAGAAAAATCAATGGATAGGACCTAATAATGTCAGTCTTTCAGAATGGAGATTGCTACTGGGACCAGTTTTAATCAGCATCTTCATCTGTGGTCTGGAGAGGGCAATGGACAGTGAAATCTGCAAGTCTGTGGATAATAACAAATTTTCTATTCCCTTCAATGCCATTGCCTTCAATGGCAAGGATGTCCAGAAGTACACCATAAAATCAAGCAGACCAAAAGTCAGCAGGTCAAGTTCAGTGTGAGTTAACATATTCAGGATAAAATAATATAAACAACATTGACATGATACTGAACTCAGAACTGGCATTTAAAATTTAGAAAGGGACCTCCAACATTTCTCTGAAGTCAATGGTTCAGTGTTAAGTGGCAGAAAAAAGCCACCAAAATATTTGGCATGTTTAGCAAAATTTATTAGATTATCCTTAGGAATAGAGAGCATCTGAGGTGAGAGGACAAGACATCACTCTTAAAAATTAGCTTGCCAATATCCTGAGTTTTACATGCAGTTTGGTCTCCCTATCTCAGGAAACATGTAGCAGAATCCAAAGAAATATGGAGAAAACCAAGTAAAATGTTCAAGGTAATGGGGCAGAATCTACAAAAGGCTGGGACTCTTCAGTTTTGAGAAGAGGATATGACTGAGTTTCATGAAATTATGTAGGGAATAGCTAAACCAGATACAGAATGGTTGTTCACAAACTTCCAAAACATGAGACCTATAGGAACTTGGAACCATTAAGGGTTTTATTGAAAGCTAGTGAGCATACTTCTTAACATAGTGCACTTCTGGAATCAAGGGTCACTGCAGAGGGTTGAGGAAGGTACTACTGGTAGGTTCAGAAAGTGGTTAAACAAAGTCATGGCTAACACTCTCACAAAGGTGCCCTTTAGTCCTTTTAATGCTGGGCAGGCATGTACCCACTGACAATATTAATAAAACCATTCTGGACACCAAGGACATGTATGAAGGGAATGGACTGTAGAAAGCGGCCAAGTTTATGCGCTCTCCTTCTGCCCCTCCTATTGGAGGCAGTATTATTAGGTTGGATGAACATTAGCCTGTTCCTGAAGGGCATTTCTTACTTATCCTTGCTTTTATTTGGCCAAACAATTTTGTATGTGGTTTATTTTAGTGAATGCTTAATGTGTTCTTTAAACCAGATTGGTGTGGATATGTTATCAGGTTGTTTAGTTAGAGATAGTTGTACTATTCTAATAATATCTTTAAATCCTTTTGATAATGATGAAGTCTAAATTACTCAGTGGCTATGGTTATGCTTAGCTGCGAAAGAGATTTTGCATGGAGAGTTAAAAATAATCAAATATTCCAATTTACAGTGCAACTTTGGAAAAAAAACCCTAACTAAATATCACTTTCTCTTTCCAAAAAAAGAAGTAACTTTTATTTACAACACATAATGCAATTAAATCAATGGTTCTTATATATGTTCTTAAAGATGGCCAAGTGCTTCTGTGTTGCTTGCAATAGAAATAAAATTAGGAGCACGTTAAAGTTTTGTTCTGCAGTCTCCTAAAGGAACACTGGAACACATTCTTATAAAATAAATTAATAGTTTTAAAAAACCTATTATATATGTATTTAGAAAATAATGCTCACATAAACCACATAGCAATAATTAGGCTTATAGAGACAAAGCACTCACTGTATTAATAGTAATATGCAGGCAAATTTACTTTATCTCATACTCTTGAATAATCAGTAGGTTGTAATAAATTTCAGTATGACTCAATGGATTGCTAAATTTAAATCAGGTACTTGATTTTTCAATTGATGTTCACTGAAGCACAGATCTCCTTCTCTTCCTCTCTTTTTCCTCCCTTCCCCTTCCCAGTATTATTTGAATATTTACACAGCAAATCTCTGAAGTAATTTCAGACCCAGCATTGTGTGCAGAAAATATTTTGTAATAATTTTGAATACTAAACAAATCAGAGAAAATTTTCCCTTGGATTAGAGAAGAAATTTGTTAAATAAATTAAATTTTTTCAATTATTTCCTCTCCTCTAATAAGCAGACTAGATTAAATTGAGAGCCCAGTATAAAACAGCCACTGGGATATCTGTTATCTCTTCATCTTTTAATCCTTTTGCAGTTCTCTTGGGAAAGTATACATGTATATGCTGCATGAAATTTTATTAACTGACATTAAGTCTCTCATCCCCTTAGGCTATGCCTTTTTTGCTGCTTCTGTACTGACCATTAAGCAGCTCTTGTGGATGTGATCAGGCAAGTGGTGTATTTATACCTTCTAGAACACCTGTATTAAAGGGCTCTTTAGGTTTTGATATTATATGACTTTGTAAGCCTCTCATAAGTTACAGTATCAATTATGGTTTAGCATAATGACATAAAGAAGACAAGCTATTGGTTCTTTGCTCTAAACACTTGTCAATGTCTTTTAAAATATTAGCAGCCATCTCTCAGGTATCTATGTTTCACTTTTCTTTTTGTCATAACTATGCATGATTAAAGACAAAGTAAGACTGCCAACCAAGAGTCTCAGAGGAAGCCAGGTGGAATCTTTTTCGTCTATCTGACTTGTCTTGGTGGAAAGCAGCATTCGATGGCTTGTGCTTTGAATGGGAAAATTAAAAGTATACTTCATGTCCAGGCATGCTTCTGAAGAACGTTGGCACACTGATTGTTTGAGTTACTGCATCAAATTTTATGCTGAAAGATAACATGACAAGGAAATTAAGGTATCGCACAGATCTCTTGGTTGCATTCCCCACCAACTACAGTGAAAATATTTGCCTGCTTGCACCCTGCATCTGTATAACAGCACTAGCAAAGAGCAAGTACAGTGTACCTCTTACTCACTTTTCTATTTGACCAGAAGCTTCCGCCCAGGTTTAATATTAATTTGTACTAAAATATTGTACTTGTTTTAAGCTTAGAGGCTTAAAACTTCAGCTCCCCATGGGAAAAGCAAGATTGTACTAGTACAAGAATCTCATTTTACTCTGCACTTGAACTGTCTCTCTCTTTTTATATTTTATGGTCCTGCAGTCCTTTGTACAGTCACACTGACTTCATTAAATTATGTAAAAGCACAGTCTTGTGACACCTCTGAACCAACCTGCAAGAGAATACAAAATCTCTCTTTTTCTCTCACCCTGACTCAAAATTAAATTCTAAAAATTATATGCAAATAACATCACCAGTCTAAGTTTAATGAATGGAATCAAGGAAAGACAAGGGCAAAGACATCAGTTTTATCCTCTACTAGTGCTGAAGAATTAGCACTAGAATTAGTATGAATTTGCATTACTAAATGGTCTTTGAATGACATGATAACTGTTTGCAATTCAAGTTTGTTAATATTTCTAAACAATAGCAGAATATGAACTCTGCCTGAGGCTTAGGGCTGAAGCAAGATGATCCAAGTTCCCAGTCACAGGCTTGCAGGATGGCCTTGTCAAGTTGCAGAACATATTTGTTCCTCAGTGTGAAATGGGGGATATTAAAACATTTCCAAGCTTGCAGAGATATTGGTAGGGTTCAGTTAATCAAAGTCTTTCAAGGTCTTTATACAGAAGAGTCTAGATAAGAGCAAAATATTATCATTACTAAAGTGGACCTCTCCTGAGTGCTTAGTTTTTCATTTTATGTAAACTTTTTAAGCTTATATGCGCTATCAGCATGCAGAGCCATAGATCCTTCAGATCTAGTTTGTGTGGAGTTTGGCAAGATACAGCTGGTTTTAACACTATATCCCTATTAGGGTATGACGCAATACATCATAACAGCTCCATTAGAGCCATTAGGGTGTAAACTGTCAATGTGTAATAAGATTACTATGCATTACATCTGGCAGTGCTCTAATAATGCTGAACTAGCTACACTATCATAGAGTCTACAAAGCCTTCAAACCATGATGTCGCAAAGTTTCTCTAATGAATTCAGCAGGATTATTTTGAAGTGGAAGTAGAATATCTTGTCTATCATGTGTGAATAGCAATTTATTTTGTAAAATAAATAACCTGAACTTTCTTCTGTTTCAGGACCGCCCCCCAAAGATGTTCTCCTTGGTATCTTTATGTATTAAAGATCTGTAAATATTTCTATTACAGGTGAAGTTAGTTTTTGAAGGAAGGGTAGAATTTGCCTATTTTGAAATAATAGCCAAATTTATGCAAACAGATATAATAAAATAACTGATCTTAGATGCCATGGACCATAGGACGTTTGCATTCAGAATGGCTGCAAAAACAGGGACAAGTTCTAGTATGCTTTTTGTCTCTTCAAAAAGTTGAATTTCAGACAAAAAGAAAAATTATACTGAGCCAGGAAAAAGGAAGCATTCAAATAATTTGAAGTAAGCGTTCAAAAAACTCCTCTGATTGTCTAACCACAATCTAGGAAAATAACCAGAATTTTCTGTTTCAGAGAAAGACTGTATTAGAAGGTTTGTGCTTCCCTGTCTGCATAACACCTGAGCATCAACCAATCAATGGTGAATTTATTTTTCATATACCTTTATGGAAGACCTTTTACTGGGATAATAGAAGTGCTGGCTTGACCAGGGTCACAATAAAGTCTGCAGCAGGACAGGGAGAAGTGGGCTTTGCTGATATTTTAATATCATCACCAGTAATCTACAATTCTATGTATGAAACTCTTGTTCACAGCATCTCATTATTCCTGAAATAACATGTCCAAAGTGAGCAAGGTGACTAAGCTATAGCAACAGATATATGGCTATAGATTTTGCACAGGAACTTTTATGTACGCATGCATGTGTGCCTGTACAGGAGGAGGTTGTGGTAAGCTTTGAATAATGGGAGAGGTGAAGGGAAAGTACAAACTCAAAGTGATTACAATATTTTCAAGTCTTCACAGAGAAGACTGAGCCCAGCGCTTTCAAAGGAACTTTAACATAACACTTGGCCAGCAACAGCATTAGTACATCTTCAGCAGGTCTGTAGCCTGTGGAAGTTATAGCTTCTCCTAAACAGATGTCTTGTGAACATGTGAGCTGCTTGATTTTCTGACTCTGCATCAAAGGCAACAGGCAGGCCTATGATCAGAAAAGCTTAATAAATTTTCTAGGAATATATATTCTAAGAAGTACAGACTAAGAAGAGAAAACAGTACAGTCATTTTTCATAATGATAAAGAGTCCTGTTCAAAGACTTTCTCATTAAAAATTAACTATCTCTTGGTGCAGGAATAGCAGGTAAATAGGAAATGCATTCAGAGACCTGGCATGCTGACAATAACAGCCAGGAAAATAAGCTGTGGTCCTTGAAGGAGACATATAGCACAATGAAATGAGGAAAAATACAGAAAAAAGAAGGTAAAATTTAAAAAAACCCCAAGTGAAGTGAAGGGGAATGTCAATGATGTGACAGGTAGCATGAGTACAGTCTTTTTCTGTTATTAGGATGAACAGGAAGATGGTGCAAGAAATTCAAATGCTTTGTGAGTATAGGCTGGCACAGGGAAACAATGGGCTGAAGGGAAGGCTTGCTTACATGTAGAAAGAAGTTGCTCATTTAAAAAAGTATCTAACAAATTACACTGAAATTATCTCAGAATATACACTGTTATTACACTGTTCCATCTCAGAATTTTAGTCTCTGGCTATAGTAGTCTGCACAAAGGAGACCATGAGAAAAGTCAACAACATAAATTAAATCTTCTGTTCAGGAACAAAATCCCCTCTCATAAATATAGGAGATTTCACTGAGATAAAAATATATATAAAATGCTTGGAATGATCTAGAACAAGCAGTGAAGAGGAAGAGTTTTAAGAACAAACCTATCTCAGGTGTGAAATGTCATTTCCCTCACACACAGTTCTCAAAAACATCTTGGGGGTTTTGGAAGAGATCCCCAGCTCTTCATGGCAAAATATTAAAAACTCAAAAGTCTTCTGAAAGTGTCAAAATAGACATTAAAGGATGCAGTTTATCATTTACAGATTTGCACTGTCAAGGACAGAGTAACTTGAAGGAAGGAAAATTCAAAAGGCGGTTGATTCAAAGATCCTCCCAAATTGAACAAGAACACCAAAGTGCATATGCCTTCAAAAGCAACATTTGCTGAGACAGCAGGAATCAAATTCTTCCAGAAATTAAATGCTCCTTTGCCCCCACTACAGGTTTGATTTATTTATTTGTTTTTTCCCTTGGAAGGCTATTTTTGAACCTCAGTCCCCAGATGGTTAGAAACCTTCTTTTGATTTCCAGCCTAAATTTATTCATAATCAGTTTATGTTCATTTGTCCTTGTGCCAGCACTGTCCTTTTGTGTTAGTAGTACATCTATATTTTGTAGCTATTTGTATAATAAATTATTTTGCATTACAAAAGATATTATCAATTTTTAAGAGAAATCACCAGCTAAGATTATGAAGATAAAATTTGTTGCTGCAGCAGCTGTTTGATCATAAAGTTATAGCTTAAAAAGATTATAAATGCAATAAGATGTGTTTTCACATCACTTCAGGGGAAACTAACATGTATCTTTTTATTACTTCTTTTTATGATATTCAGTAATGAAATACAGTTAAAATAAATTTCAGTAAAACAAATCTTGATTTGAGAAAAAAGCAGACTAGGTAAAGTCATCGTTCATTTATTAAAGGCAGGAGCCTGTGCATCAGCCTTGGTACCAGCAATATGATGAAGTTCTTTTTTGGACCTGACCAATTGTTTGGTTACAATTGGTAGCAATATGACAATTAATTAGCAACTGAATAACAACCAGCTATTTTGGAAGTAGATTTGGACACATGGATGTTTATGGGAGGGAAACTGAAAGTGTCTGGGTGAAGGAACAGCTCTCAGGTCTACACAACCATACTGTGGAAATTATACTGCTAGATTGTAATCCCTTCTGAGTAGTCACAGTCCCTTTCCAGATGCCTGTATTAACAGTCCTTGCTGCATTAGTGTATTAAAAACACAACACTAATAACGGCTTCTAGGTTTTCTCTGTTTCCTGTGTGGACAAAGAATGAAGAGTAAACGGCTTTTTTCAGAGCATCTAGGAAATATTACCGGGAATCCCTTGCAGCACTTCACCTTCTGTGCATGACAGACTGAAGATGTGTGAAGCAGATCATCAGAAATCATGTTTCTTGGCTGAATGAAACATAAGATTTACTTTTCTATTCCTGTTATTAGTTACCTGTAGCCCCTCCAGCAACATCTTCTATCCACAACAGGACACCTCATTCTCTACCCTGTATATGCCTAAGTGTTGGTACTCCATCAGTGCTGAGCTGGTGCCTCCTTTCTGTTTATCCTTCTGCTTTTCCTCCTGTGTATTCAAGCAGCACAGGGTCCTTCTTTATTAACCTTTTCCATCTGAATAAGCCAGAACAACACATCTCCTGACATGAAGCAATGCAGGCGAATTAGTAGTCTGGCTCTCTATTTGCACTGCCTTTCTACATGATGACCATGCTTTTCCTTGGTGGACACAAGATACCAGAGATGTGTCAGAGATGAGGACAGTGTATCTACTTGCCTGCTTACCCTATAGCAAGTAGGGTGATATGAGAGTGTAGTGGTTTGTGCCTACAACAGCGAGTCTCCCATAAATATAGTGAGAGGTAAATGATGTATATTATTGCTTGTATTTTAGATGATCATAACATAAACAGGATATAGTTGCCTAAAGGATAAATTAAACTCAAAGGTACTTGTAGCTACTCTGAAGCTTGTACTATAAAAAAATCAGAAGCAAACCATTTATTGAAGTTCTGGCTTTCATGCACTTGTGTTTGGCATTGTTATTTTAATCTCCTGACCCCATTTTGTGTTTCTGTACTGTTTGTCTTCTCTGGAAATGTTTAACTTGCTAGGTTAAAATTAGTCTTGTGTTATGGAGATAGTGTGCTAGGCTACTGGGATTTTTCCCTCTAAAGCTAATCTGATCTTTATCGGCAATTGCTCAACATCTGCATAACTCTGTCTTTTGAATGTCTAAACAATTATACTTGGTAGGCTGCCAGCTCATGGTGATGATAGGAACCTCAGATGAATGTGAGAGAAGTTTATATCCCGCTCGATACACTTTATTCACAGCAATATTTTTCAGGTACACAAATCCTTTTCGCCTTAATCCCACAAATGCCTTTCAAAAGGCCCAACTGCTGAGGAGCCGTCTCTTCAAAGCATTCTCTCATTCAAGCCTGTGAGCCTCCAGTGCATTTGACAGAGAAGCTGTTGACATTAATTTCCTTCCATTATTGCCACATCACCTGTGATTTATTTATTTATCTATCTATTTATTTACTTATTAAGTCACAAGTCACGTATACAAGTTCATGGGACCTGATGAAATCCATCCATGGGTCCTGAAGGAGCTGGCAAATGAAGTTGCTAAGCCACTGTCCATTATATTTGA
>WYDI02013492.1:0-82983 GCA_009867235.2 Psittacus erithacus
CTGAAAGTTAGAAACACAGCGCTGCACCAGCCACTAAGAAGGAGAAAAAATGACTGCTACTGCTGAACCCATGACAGCAGGTGTACCTAGCTGTAGTTGCCAGTTTTGCAGTTCATATTTATCTACGTGGTCCTCCTGGAAGATTTTGTTGCCATTAATATATGCAAGATTTATTGGCCTATATGTGTTTCTGAATGTTCGCTCTTTCTGCTCCTGCAGAGATCATGACCCCAAGTGCTCCTGTTTGAATTTTAAAACATGAAGGTGAAACCCAAATTTTGTAGTGATGCTACTGATACCTGAGCACACTGATTATACATACAAAACAATTTTGACGAGTTCCTTATTTCATTATGTAGCCTTGTGAAGCATAATCCTATTAATGCACACCTAAGCGTGCTTTGTGACAGCTTCTCCCCAAAACATCCAGAGCTTGCAAAGACAAATTAGTGAAATAAACAAAATAGTGCAGATGAAGTGGTGAGGGCATCACAGTCAGCATTCAATCTATTCAATCTGTGTTCCAGCTACTTTGCCTCTCCAGTTCATGGGGGAAACTGCGTAGGGCTGCCCTGAGGCTGAATAATCCAGTTGTACTTACATTGCTGAACCTGTGCTGTGCCCAGTTTAGCAATATCCATCCACACTGCAGCTTGATGCTCTTGCTGATCAAATGACAGAAAGACTATTGCTTTCCCCCTCCATTTTCTGTCTTCAGTGCCTGTACTGCTAACAAGCTAGTCACTATTGATCCTGGATAAACTTTTGAAGAGTAATTAAAACACATGTATTACCTGTGCCTCAGTATTACCCAAAATGTAAAGAAAGCCTAAATGAGACCATTTTGGAAAATGCCCATATTCTGCTGCAGGTAGAATATATTCTTTTCTTAATAGGTAATTGAAGGGCCTGAGGGCTTAGAGGAGGTTGTGGCCCTAGGTCCCCACTTTATTCTGTCCCTGAGTGCTGCATGACAGTTTGCTCTCATGTCTCAACACTGATGGCTTGTACCTTCTTGGATTCACAGGGGCAAAATGTGAACAGGAGAGCATGGTGTTCCTCAGCCCAGATGGCCCATCCTGCAGATTAATGTGCTTTTGGGAAAGTACTTGACTCCCCACAGGCTGTAGTTTGTTGTTTCCAGCTCTTTCATTTCTGTAGCACTGTCAGAAACTAATCAGCTGGGTACCTTTACCTGCTATAGCAGGTACCTTTGGTGAGAGACCTGGGCCTGTCTGAGGTGTGCTCCGAACACCCTTTGCAGGAGTGGCACTCCAGGGGATTTAAGCACAGTGCCTGGAGACCAGTGGAGTTTTAGTGGAAGCTAAAGGCACCAGAGTGGGGTAGTGCTTGAACCAGAGGGCACCTGGAAAATTCAGACAGATTTGAGGGACAGGCATCCTATCTGGGAGAGGGAGGGGAGATGTGGAGGAAGGTATTATTGGGCCATAAGCTATAGGTGGGCTTGAATTCTTTTTGAAGCCAGTCGTTTGTGAAGGAATGTTTTACCCTGGAGCTTTTGGCTGTTTTCTGAGGAAGAGAACTTCCTTCAAAGCCTCATCCTTTGTTCATGTTCATTGTTTCTTGGTTCTGCCCAGGACCAAAACCAGACATGCAAAAGCACCATGAAAAAATACAACTGGAGCATTCTTGGCATGACTTGGCATGTGGGAGCAGGGAGATGGGGAACCTGATAGGCTTCCAGATGTGTTCTGCTGACTCAAGAAGTGCAAGCAGTTGATAAGCATCTGAACTTTTGTATGTTTATCTGAACTGAACTCGAACTTCAAGCCATTTCAGAGTTTACCTAGCAGCAGCAAATAAGTACTAGAGTGCTTGTTAAAATTGGAAAGTAATCTCAATAATGACTTAATTGGCAAAAAGACTCAAGCAATATCCCTTATTTAAATTGTGCTTGCACAGGAGTTTGGAGCAGACATTTGTCTCAGCAGACAGCCTAGAAAAACCTTTGAAGGAAAAAAAAATGCTAATTCTCTCCTGCTTTAAAAACTGTTGGGGAATTATCAAGCTGAAAAAAACCTACTTTATAAACTGAGAGGCAATAGATCTCATTTCAGTTCTTGTACATCTTCTTATGTCATAGTAATATTGTGAAGTTATCTACCGTAGTGGTGTGAATCCAGTATTGTGCAAGACCAGATTGTGTCCTGCACTTTAAAAGGTGGAGTTATATTATAAAAAGAAGGGCAGTCAATAGAGGCCCATTACTGTGAAAAATGTGTTTAGGATTCTGCCTAGGAACAATGTGGTTGGCTTTCTTAGTAAAACAAGTTATTTAATTACATAAATCGAACCTTTTTGGTTATGTAGGCTTAGTTGTCATTTACTTCCTCTTTGGTGACGTTAAACTTTAACACGATAACAGTGTGGTGAGCAGAGAGAACAGTTTCCACCCACATGGGCAAATATTGATCTCGGTGATAAAGAAGAACAAACATTCTGATGGAGCGGTAGGAAAGAAATTGAACCTAAAACAAGAGGGTTATTTTTACTGTGCAGTAGAAGAAAATTAGTCTTTCAACTAAGAACAGGGAAGGGCAAGGGGATGGCTTATCAAAATATTGTTTACAGGATAATAAATTCTCTGACTTCAGACTGTAATATTTGCCCATTGGTTGTGCACAAAAACAACTCACGGACTGAGGTGAAGTTCTGGTCACAGCTGAATAAGTGGCAGCTCTGCTGCTGACTTCAGTATTTGTAGCTGAAGAGCTGCACAGAGGCTTTGATGCCTTGTGGAGGCCTCTTATGAGCAGATTGCCTCTTTAAGTCCTTCCTTGGACAATGCCTGCTTGAAACTAAGCGCGCACTTCTGTGCTTTGCTGAACCTGGCTCTGAGGTTGATGGCTAGACTGACATTTTAGAAAAGTTTGAATCACTAACTTACAACAGGATTTTTTTTTTTAAACTGAACTTGCCTGTTTGGATGCCCATTCCCCTGCCTAGAAGGGGTAGCCTTCTGCAGGGCCTCCTTCACGTCAGTGAGCTCCACGTGAGATAGCATGTCCTGGGCTGAGCAGCAATGCTAGGAGCAGGGAGGGTGACGTGACCTGTATGATAGAATCATGTCCCCACGTCACATGGCATGAGCAGGCAGTGTTAACCTTTGGAAGGTAAAGTCAGATGAAAGCCTTGATATCTTTGGAACACCAAAAGAGCTAGGTGTGTCTGTGGATCGGATTACAGAGACATAACCAGCAAGTGTGATTTGTACTGTTGAAAAGAGTTAAAGTACTAACCATACCTTCAGTACTGAGGTACGTGGGCGCCGGGGAGGTGGTGTCAGGGAATAGGAGGAGATTAATCTGACCAAAAGTAGGTGTCCTCAATATCTGTGTCAGAGTTAGTCACCTAGGCTCCACCTACAGACAGTGGGGAGGTTCAGACACCTGTAAGGTATGATTCATCTTCTTCTACTGCATGTATGAATCAGATCAGATGAATAGCCTCCTGCTAGCTGCTCTCCATTGGCTGTGAAAGGAGATCTGTGAGATGTGCTATCTGTGCAGGTATTTTACCTGTTGGCATGTAAAGGTAGGTCACGTGAAAACCCTGTCTTTGTTCTGGAAGCTAGCCATTTAGGAAATATATAACACGCTTGTAGGACCAAATAAACAAAGCTCTGATGTAGTGTTTTCAAAGTGTAAATTCTGTATTCTTCCCATGTCTTACTTCTACATGCTATCTTCTAGACAAACCATATCCATAATTTTCCTTATCAATCTCTCTCAACAAATCTGGCTTTCTACTGCTCAATACAGTGTGTGACAGCAACATGCTACTACACATGATGTCTTGATGCAGACAAATCTTTTTATACAGGTCCTCTAAGAGGCAGTTACTTGGTCCCATTCCCATAATATCTAAGCATCTCATATGCCTCAATTCATTTGTCTTTTTAATATATAGACATTAATTCTGTCTCCTCTACCTCCTCTCTTACTGTTCCTCTCGGCT
Organism: Psittacus erithacus; assembly: GCA_009867235.2. NCBI lineage: Eukaryota > Metazoa > Chordata > Aves > Psittaciformes > Psittacidae > Psittacus > Psittacus erithacus. Next base: position 3,979 of record WYDI02013492.1, read on the forward strand.
TAGGAAGGAGCTAGGGAGAATTATAATTACAGAAGGTCTCCCTTGGCTTTGAGCTGTTCCCAGCAGGTCTGTTTGACTGTCTTCCTAAATCTCTATATGAGCAGTTATGAGTCTGTAGGGGAGGCAAGCAAACTCCAGATACTCCTGACCTTTGCCTGTTAACTGTGCCTCCTCTACACTATACAGAGAGGTTTTCCAACTCAGTCACTCTCAGCTACCAAGAGCTTTCTGACAGTCAGTAAATTATACCACAACTTCTACTCTTGCTTGGAGCTTCTGCTGACTACTTACTGCAAATATTCAATGTTGCTATTACATTAGATGAGCTTTTAATCACTGCCACAGGTAGTAGGGCAAGGCTGGGGGGACTCGTATGCCTTAGAAATAGATTCGTGTGGGGATAGTAACCACATGTGCATTCCAGAAGAGTATTTTCTTCCTAAAAGGTGGTGAATTGAAGAGGGAAATAGTGGTTTGGAATCAGTGGTTCTCTGTATAGCAAACAAGCTAAGCAGTATCTGGCTTTGATGGGATTACCTGGAAGATTTTATCTTTGGTAGAAGGTGTGTGTCTTGCCTCAGGAAGTTTTGAAATTAAGATTTTTTTTCACAGCTGTTCAAAAGTCAGACAAGTGCAGAATAAAACAGTCACTTCTCATTCCACTTATCATTCTACTTAGCTGAGTCTCATTCTTTCGTGATCTTCCATGTTTTTATCCCTGGAGGTAGATTGCCTTTGAAGAGCAGTAAGAGTTGTCATTATTTGATTCATCTTTTCAAAAGAGAACATCTTTGTATTTTCCTCTGCCTGCCTCAGTTTAGATTGCCTCTAGTAAGCCTTTTTCCCTGGCCTTCCTAGGATGTCCTCAGCTGTTGATGCGATGTGCTGACCTTCTCTCACAGCTCCAAGACTAGGATGAAAGCGGTGTTGAGGCCTTAATGCTCTCTGCCATGGTCAGGCAAGGTTTTTCTCTTCCAAGACACATCATGGCCATCAGGGTGCTTTGGAAATGTCTCCCTGTTGAAATCTGGGGCATCAGAGTGAAGATGCAAGTTGGAACAATATTATAAAATCCAGGCTTGCTTATCAGCCCTCCTGTGACATTAGTGACCTATATACGGAACAAGAAGGGAATGTCCCATGACAGTTAAGGAGTCTTTCAGCTTCAGGAGCCACTGTAGTCTGTAAAAGCTACAGTGGAGGCAGGATTGTGGCCCCAGGCTGTGCTGACCCACTCTGTGCTGTGACTGGTTCAGCTTGGTTCAGTACTTCATGTGTTGCCTAAGTGCAAAAGGCAGAGACCCTTGAGTAGCTGCCAGACTTGGCTAGCAGGGTTTCAAGCACATCCATTCACGCTGGGATTGTATCCTTTATGGCCGCTTGTCAGTTTCTGAATCTTCGCTTGGCACAAGGCTGCCCGTCTAGCAAGAAGTTTATCTGCTGTCGTCCCCTCTTTCCAGGATCACATACAGCTTTCCCACACACAAACTTTTTAATTAAAGGTCTGTTATTTTTTCCCAGACATCTAGAAGAAATTATTTTATTTTGGCCTCCTTCATAGTTTCAACATTCAGTCAGAAAGCAGCTCTTTGGAGCAGTATCTGCTCACTCACCACAGACATGTACTTGCTCCCTTTCGGCTTCATAGTGGGCTTTATCTTTCCATTTTTGCTTCTAATTTGTTGACACTGAGAGCCTGCCTGGGTTTTGCAGGCTTTCCTGTAATGAGGCAGCCAGATTGTGAAAGACTGTGTCTCAGCCTGGCTTGTTCTTGTCAGCAGCTTTTGTCTCCCCTCTGCAGTCAGTTCTGTACCACTACTTTTGATTTTTGCTTTAGTTATTCCAGTTGGTTTTAGCTGAGGTTGCTTTCTCTGTTAGCAGAAAGATGATTTAGTTCTGCTGAAGCCTGGCAATGGTAGCACATAATAACAGTATGTATTTTTAATCTAGATTCAGTTTCTCTGTTTTACAGCACCAGGGAGAGTCTGTTTCTGTGTCTGAGGTGCCACTACAAGACGTGTATGATTTCCTGAGTGTTGATGATTGCAGTGAATTATCCCAGTTCTGTTTTAGAGCTGTTGCTTAAAGAGTTTTTAGTATTTACGTACAAAGCTAGCAAAACAGTCGTCTTTCCCAATTCACAAAAAAGAAAATAAATAAAAATTCTAAAGTTAGGTTTGCATCCAGAGTGGACAAAATCAACTCCCTTCCCTCTCTGAAATCTCTCATAGATTTGTGAAATAGGTGCCACATGCAGTTGCATGGCTCTTACCCCAGTACGGTTCGACAAGGATGTCACTTTGGCAAAGCTGCCCAGCTTTGCAAGGGCTCCAGGGAGTCATCGACCACCAAGGAGTCCTTGCTCCCCAGTAGCTAGGGAGCTCCATAATTTGAAGGGTTCCTGGCCCCAAGGAAGACAGGCCAGGAGTCATGATGCTGCTGAAAACTTTTGGAACCAGATGTTGAATGAACACCCTGTTTCAGGCTGAGCAAGCCAGCATTCTTCAGAGAGTCTCTTTATCCTGTAGCACTTCTCTGAAGAAGCACAAGGGTAACTTTGAACCTACCTAGTGGCAGAATTTAGTGCTAAGGCCACACTCCAGGCAGATGTAGTGAAACAAAGCCTGAAGAAATTCATGTCTTGAGCTTCTTATGTTGTGAACTTCTGGAGCCCCCAGATTGCCTGATTTTGGAGCAGTTTACTGCTGGATGTGTTTGTCTGCAGTGCTCTGGAATTAAGCACCAGGGATTTGGGGGCTGTCTCTGGGCACTTTCTGAGGCTCTACAGACACTGGTTTACAAAGCAGCCCATGGAGCTTGTGCATTATGATGTTTTTCTAGGAGACAAGGGACTCTCACATGCTCACTTGGGTTCCAGGCAAGGTTACTCTGCCATGCTCCTGAGATCTCTGCAGAAGGAGCTCCACTCCCTGCCCATCAGAGTGTGTGCTGGCGAAGCATCCTTTTATACAAGCTTGCTGTATAAATCATGTATCATCAAGCAGACAACTCGACAGTGTTTTCTTCATCTGCTCTGGCTGGGGTTCTGCATAGGAAGGGAACCTGGTCAGCCAAGAGCTGAAATCTAAAGTTAGAGGAAGCACTGTCAATGGAAACTCTGTTAAGTTGTTCCTCTTTATATGACACTATGTGGATTATCCTGAACTATAAACTGTGGTAAAAAGAGGAAGGTAATGACCAAATCCAGCAAAAGAAATTACTTTTTTGTGTTACTGATATGCCAAAATTAGCAGGTGAAGTGGATCTAAAAGAGTGATTTGGTGCTCTTCCTAATGAAACAGCCTCCCACTGAACCCAGCGATGTCACTTGGGGCTGGATCCAGCTCCTGCTTGCAGGAGTGGCGATCCTGCCTCTGACCAGCAGTGAGAACATGGTGAACCCTCATGTACACACATGTGAGCCGGCTAGACTCGCAGAGCAAACTACGATTTAATTTTGCTACTGAGTGATCCTCCTTGCAATACAAGAAAACGGGCCAGAGTCCTGTGTAAGTCTTCCTTCTGGGCTTCTTTCTTCATCTGATCACTTCTGGGAAGGATAAAAGATCCAGCAGAGAAACTAAGGAGTGGGAGAAATGACTCTGACATGAAGAAGGATGCTTAAAGTGTGTGTTGAATCAAAGCTTTTATGTATAGTGCATTTCTGCACAAAGACCTCAGAAGAGGTTAGCTAATAAGATGTCATTGAGGTTAGAGCTTTATATTAATTTATTTCAATTTTGCCCCCAGTGTTCTAACTGAGGATCTCCTGTAAGACTGCTGATGGGTTTCTGTTGAATGGTTTGTCTTCAACTAGTAAAGCAGTACAATATCAGAGGGAAAAGTAAGTTATTTGCCTACTGCTCTAGCAGCCTGATAAAGTCCCATTGAATTTATTTTCCATAAGTTGAGCAAGGATAAGCTATTGAACGAGAGGAACCAAGTGGGAATGGCTAACATGCTGAAGTGTGCAGAAGTGAGCTCATGTCCCCATGAGGATATTCTCTGTGTGTGGTTTTGGTTGCTTGGTTTGGGTTTTGGGGTTGTTTTTTTCACTAGGAAACCAGAAGTAAAAATATATTTATTTTTTCTGAGCAAAGCAAGAAGCAAATCATGGTGACATTTCCTCATTTTCTGTTTCCTCAAGGATGTGCTTAGTCAGCCTGATCATTCATTCTGAGACTTGTCCTTCACTTTCTTTGCATTCTAGGAAGAAAATTACAAAAATTAAAAAGAAAAAAGAGAGTGTATGTACACACCCACGCATATGTATGCATCTATAGGCCAAGCTGCGGACTGATACCTGTTTGCGGAATGATAGCTCTTTCTGGTTCAGAACATTTTCATTTCAGTGAAGAGAACTGATCAAAGTAATAATTAACCTCTTGTAAATCTAAGGCAAGGTAACTGCCCATTTTTGCAGTAGTTCAGGACTGAAAAAATGGGTGTATCTTGTAGAAGGCTATGCCCTCTGGAAGTGATTTAGGCTTTATGGAGGGAATTTCTCTAATTTCAGAATGGCTTTGTCCAGCCTGTGTAATGGTGTGAATGCTTCAGGTTTTCCAGTCATTTTCCTTCTGTGGAAATCTAGAGCTCTGTTTCATTTGTTGTTACATTTTGTTTGACCCAGTGTGGAAAAACTAGGCAAGGTAGGACAGACAGGATTGCTTATCAGAATAATGGAAGATCCCTCCTAAAAGCAGGATTTGGTTCAGTGAATATGCATAGTAATATTATCAGTATTAAGGAATGCCTTTTGAGAGATGGCGCTGATTATTTTCCACGGTAGGTGGGATGGGTCATTTCCTATGCTATTCACAGAAGATTCGAGTCCCAGGAGGTCTGGAGCAATAGACCTGTCTGGAGGAAGTCCAGAAAAGAGAGGAACATTTTTTACGCTGATCAGGCTTTAACAAATTGTTGCCTCCCTCATGTTTGTCATCTTCCTTTCTATCATAAATGTATAGGTTGGAAGAAATCTTTCTTCAGAAGGACTGGAATATTCAGCCTTTTCCTATGTGTGCTGTGTATCTATAAAATATGGTTGCTTTGGCAGTATGGCTGTTGGCCTTCTGTAGTTTGGTTATATAGCGTTTCTCATTTGCAATGCAGTGCATAATAGTGGTTTTGCTATGAACAAAATATCTTTATATAATCGAGACAAATCCCTGTTATTAGCCCCATCTCTCTACAGCTGGAATGCCATGTGTTGACACCTGCGTAACCTCAAACATGCTGTTACTGCTGCCCAACTTCAGAAGTTTTGGGCAACACAAATTTTGACTTTTCAGGGTGAAAAAGACAAGGGAAATTTTTACTGTATGTTTTTTCCATGGTTAAAAGGAAAACACTTTCTTTATTTTTAATCTGGACTGTTTTGTAAATCAGAATTACTTTTTTTTACCCCAACTGTGGGTTTTACTACTTTCCTCCCTCTTCCCATTCTGAGGAGATACTGCTAAAAACAATCTTTTGCTTGAGAATCACAGTCTCTTTCAAGGTAGTTGAAGAAGGAGAATAGAAACCAGTTATGGCTGCTGTTAGTGAATAAGGACTTGGCCCTCAAACACTTTTGCACACAAGTAACTTGATGGGTCTAAGTAGTCACGTCAAATGCTCTTGTGAAGTTATTCATAGGATCAAATGTTTGCATGATCAATATCTAAATCATTGTTCTAGTTCTGAGTTCTTTTGTGTTTACGCATCTGTAAATCAATGATATTGCAGGTTTCACTTGGTAAACACTTTGAAATTAATTCATTTAAAGTAGTATATATGAATGTGTCACTTATTAATGTCTGAGAAGGAATACTGACCAACAAAATGGGCATTTTCCACTTTCACAGGAAAGAATGACAAAGAACAATAGTTGAGAGATTAACTGGGAAAAGCAATAAATAGTTCTTAAAAACAAATAATCCCATAAAAGTGATGCACGAAGAAAGGCAAGCCTCTAAAGAAACAGCAGCAAATGCAATTAAAGGAGGAGAAAAATATTAAGTAACTTTATTCTTAGCAGGGAAATTTGGTTAGTATGATGTCTGGAGGGCTGCTTGATTCTTTTCTTTCCCTCCAACAGACAGAGCATCCATTATACTTTCAGACACGTTTTCTTGTTGATTCTCCTGCCACTCTTCTTCCTGTAAACCAGGAACCGCTCTGTTGATGTACATGGGATCACCCTTCTTTGAAAAAGTCAGACCCTGTATATTTTGGTGTGACCCCTAAGGGGAAATCCTAGCCATACAGAAGCCAATGGCAAAAGCGCCACTGCCACCAGAGAAGCCAGCATTTCCTCAGGATTTTTTATCTTCCTGACATTTCTGTCTTGTACCCCATAACAAAAATGTAACGTTTCACAAATTGCTGCTGCTGCTATATTGGGTAACTGATTGCTGTCCTGTACACCCTGTAACGTAATCTTCTCAAGAAGCAGTTTCAAGTTCAATGCCCTATACTTTCTGTGTTCCATTTATTTTGATATCCATGCGCTGATGCTAGCGATGCGGTGAGAAAGGTCATCCGGCAGCCCACTGGGATTCCTCCCTGCTATTTGAGAGTGGCTTGAAAAACTTGGTCTAGGAGGGCAGTGAGGAAAGAGAGGGTTTGGTTTTCTTCCGAAAGCATTTTAAAAAATGTCATGAGGCACTATTGCTTTTCAGCTCGCTGTTTAAGGCAATGTTTCGGGCCCAGTAATACAGGCAGCTCATGTATGTTTAGCCATCTGTGAAGGTCTCATAAATTAAAAGGTGCAGGGCTGTAAGACGATACTGGAGTTGTTACCCTGGTTTGGGTTGTTGTGGTTCGAGTTTGGTTTTTTTTCTATTATATGCTCTTTTTTCTATTATATGCTGTATTATATGCTTTTTTCTATAATGCTGTTATGCTAGCAAGTGCTTATAGTGCCACCACCTGGCTGAGACAGCCACTGTCTTCGCGATCGGGTTTTTAAATCTTTGAATGGCCGTTTTGCTGTCACTGCAAGAAAATACAAGCTAGTCGTGTGAGATCGCTAACACCTCTTCCTCTTCTTGGCTTTTTTTTTTGCTGTTTTTAGTGGTGGAGAAGGGTAATTTGAGGACAGCAGCTAAAGTGACTGGCACTTGAGAGGGACTTATACAATCTGTACAGGGTATGAATAACTTAATTTATCCACTTGGTAAACTGTGAATATCAATCTTTGTTAATATTTAAAGCTATCATTTAAGCTGCAGTTCTCAGGTTTAAAATTTGGTATGTGTTTTAATGTTTATTTAACATAAAATTCTTCTGCTCGTATTTAGTAATTTCAAAAGGGTCTCTTTTTCTTTGCTTCACTAAATCAGTTGAACTGGGCAGGGACATTACTAACTAGAATTACTTTTTCCTTTCTGGCTTTTTGCTTTTCTACAGTCAAGTCCTGCAGCTGTAAATGCCACATGAACAGGGATTATGGAATCAAGCATGCAAAAAAAGTATACAGTGTTTGTGACATCCTCCCCTCTTCAGTCAGATGGCTTAACATGGAAGCCCTGCAACAAACACTGGTGGGGCAGGTAGCCCTCTTGGCAAGTACGTGTCCTAACAGCCTGGGCTGGTTTGCAATTCCACTTACTTCTGCCACTTAAATCTTCTGCCCTTTGCACAAAGCACAGGCACATGTGACAGTAACTGGAGGACACAGGGGGTCCTCCACATGGTTATATATTCTCAGTTCTTTTACGGGTTTCTTCTAAACAGCTACGTTGTGCAGGTGCCATAAGCAATTGCCAATTTTATAGGATACTTGAATGAAACGTTTTCAGAGGGGGGGATGTGGGTAACCTCCAAGCCCTGAGGAGCTGTTTCATTTTTAATTGTGCATTTTAGGGTCTATGGGGCTCTGATGTTTCAAGTTCTGTGCAAACAGCAAGCACACTGCTATCATTGTGTTCCCCTGCTCAGGGCTTGTGGCTGAATTACCTCATGATAGGCTTTTTAAGTCTTTTGGACTTCTTCTTGGCCTCATATTTCAACACAACATGTGAAAGAGATGAAGAACGAGCTAAAACTCCCTTCCAACTTTCACAGTTATGGGCTATTTTATTTTTCATTCCATGTGTTTTTTAGCAACCTTTGGCATTGCTGAAGCAGTACAAGCTAGGTGAAGACTGTGTGGAGGAAGGGAGTTTCCCTCCTAGTGTCAGTGGTTTAACATATTTTCCTTCACCTAAAAAAGTGGAGTTTTGCTGCCATTTGCTGCAAACAAAGTGAAAGTCTCTTTTCCAGCATCCCTCTCCCCTTTGCAAATACCCATTTGTAAATCATGGCCCACACGTTTCCTTTAAAAGAAAAGGCATTGTGACATTGCCCTAGCTGCACAAAAGGCTTTGCACTGCTAAATGTCAGTCAGTTATTCACTACAGTAATGTTTTCCCAAGTCCTGCCCAGGCCCTGGTCAGAGCTGTCTGTGCTTGCGCAGGAGTCCCCCACCTCAGTCAAGAGCTGCCTTGGGCTGGAGTTGGAGAAGCACCACTCACAGCACTCAAAACTTGCCAGAGCTGGTGCCACCAGGGGTTGCAGTTCATCTGCCATGGCCTTTACAGCTTTTAAGGAGGTTTTGGGGTGCCTGGGTTCCCCTGGCCATGATTCTTGAAGGAATAAAAGGGAAATGGAGCTCCAGTGTAAGACCAAGACTACTCCCCCTCCACATACTCTCCTGTCCTGGGCACTGTGTAACTGCCAGTGTCACTATAGGGAAGCTGCCATGTCCAGCAGAAGGCAGGCAGCTGCTTGGGCTTCCCACCCCCCTGCCACAGGCAGGAGGGGTGCTGGGGCTGGCAGCGATGCAGAGGGGCAGCAGGGCAGCGTGCTGCAGCTGCAGGACCAGCAGCTTCTTGCAAGCAAGGACAGAAAGCAGCAGAGTGGTTGAGCACACCAAACTGCTTACTTTCCAGTGCCAGTGCAGCCCCAGGACTGGTTACAGCCTAGAAATCATGGAAGTTACTGAAAGCAAACTGTGTCATCACTTCACACTTGGGCAAACCCAGGTGTTCATTTGTGGGTGACCCAGCTCAGACCTTCCTGTTGTCATGTTCTGGCTATATCCATCTACTTTCCAGACAAACTTTCACCCCTCCAAATTATGAATATTAAACCTTGGTCTTGAATGGAGAAAGGCAATTCCCATGGAAACAGTGATAAACATCAAGAGATGGGGCATGAGAGGAGGGAAAAGAAATGGCTGAATTTGTCTTGTGACCGTTTCATCAAAGTGTATTCCTGTGGCACACTCCCAGGATGTTTGAGTTACAAGGCATGTCCTTGTGGATACCACAGTGCAGAACCAAGCAAGGCAAAGGCAGAGGATGGAGCTGGGAGTGCTCAGCAAGCCTGAGGGCTGTGGGGCTAAAGGGCAGATGAGTCAGCTGATAAATGATGCAGAGTGTGTGAGGAAATTAGTGGACAAACAGAGGAGATCTGAGAGAATGAGACCTCACTCTGCAGATAAGGTATGGTAGGGCTGGGGTCTCCACAGGGCCTGTAAGGAAAAACCAATTTAATATGTGGAAAAGGAATATTGCTGCACTTGCTGCAAAAGACACTTTTACGGTAGAGTAACAGGTCAGTACAAACCCTGAAGCCTGTTCTCCACAGTGCGAGTCAGCCCAGATATATAGGAGAAGGTGGCCATATAAGCCGGAAAACTTTCTTCCATGCTGTCATCTGGAACTGGTTGAAAGCAAAGTACATAAAGATGAGGAAGGGATGAGAGACTTTGCTTCTGTTGGGTAATTAAAGGGGAAAAAAGCCTCACCACCATAAAAAGGAATGAGATAAATCATGTCACAAAGAAATTTGTTGCTGTGGTTATAAAAGTCTTCCCCTTTCATTAAAAAAAAAAAAAAGCTAATATGGCTGAGATCAAGTATGATTAGAGCTTAGCTCCACAAAGGAAATAAAAATAAAAACACTATAGCAGTCATAGAGGAAGAGTGGAGGAAGAGACAAAGGAGAACACAGAAAAGAGATGTGGGCAATTTGTAACTTGGTATCGCATTTAAAAAAGATTTAGAGAGCCTGTATCCTCCCAAAGGAGTTTGGGTATATCATTAAAACCTTTAATATTGTCTTGACAACTCATCGATTTCTTGCATGTAGCTGACTGATAAGGTAACATTCTTAACTTCAGCATTGCCATCTTTTTTGTTCCTTAAGAAAGCTTTAGTTGATCTTGCATTAAAAAAAGGATGGGGGAAAAAAGAATTAAAATCCTGGATCCCCTGAGATGCTTATTTATTTAAGATTGGAGATAGGAAGCCTAACAAAGCATTAGAGGAGTCTACAGCTTCTCTCCCCACTCCTCCTCCCTTTCCCCAATTTGCTCCTGGAAGACATTTCTTCAGATTTGCTGTGTACCTTTGCTGCAAAACCTGACTACATGTCTGTGGGTCCATAGGTTATCTGCCCAGGGGCACAGTTGAGCTAGACTGTGAAACCCATGCTTGTGACTTCAGGTCTGGTAGTCTGCTGACTTCAGTGGGGCTGCTGCCGCCGTTATATGCTAGGTTTCAGCATGAGTAATGGTGTCACGATCTGGCCCATAAATTCTGGGTAATTTGTAAAATGCCTGTCACTATGTTATCTAAATAGCAATGGCACTTTGGAAACCGTTCTGGGCTGTTGCAGAGAAGAGCCTTCTCAGTTTGTCTCTCGAGTGCAGCTCTGCTGTTATACATCGTAGTATGTTCCTTTCCAGCCCTATATTAAAATCATCTGAACACTGTTCATGTTATGGTAAACCATGATTCCTGGAGGAATTTTGATATTTAATGTTGGCAATAGACATAATTGAATAGAATAATAGATGTTGGAATAGGTGTTACAGAAGTCAGCAATTACCTCCTATGTTCTTTTGTGGTTTCCAAATGAATTAATTTTCCCTTCTTTTTACTTCTCATTTTTTGTGCTTTTTTGGAGACTTTTTTGAGTGACTGATTTTCCCTGGCACAATTCTATGGAAATCAAACTTCTAAGCTGCATGTGTTGTTGTTCCTGGTTGTGCCCACAGTGTCTGGTTTTACAAATTCAATAGAAAATGCTTCCTTCATCATTTCCCAGTTTTCCATTCATGAGAGCATTCATGCCAAAAAACTTTTTGTGCTCCCCCAGCCTGGGGAGCACATGTGGTGAATTACCTGAGCAATTAAATGAAGGCACTTGTGTGAACCATGCACATGAAATATTCTTTGAAGACATTCTGTGATCAAAGCAGAGAAGGGAAATAAAAATGAGTATGTTTGCTAAATATTGAATAAATTAAATGAGAGGGTACTGCAATAAAAAGGCAGAACATGTGTTCATGGAAAGAGGCTGTATCCACTTCATGACAAAATACTTTGTATTGTCCTGTTAACGTTCCTTGCAGGGGCTCCTGGTAGAGGAACTTGAGGATAAAAGAGCCTGAGAAGGGGGTTTGTGTGCGTATTGTCATAATTAATTGTGTAATTGCTGGGACAATGTCAAATTTCTTTTCTTTCCAGAAGAAGAAACAGAACTAAGAAGGCTGCCAGGGAGTACAATTGTCAGCAATGAAGGCACCAAGGAACAATTGTTCTGATATGTAGAAAGAACTATTAAGCATATATAATTTCTCTTTAAGTTACCAGAGTGGCAGTAAAAGCTACAAGTAAAAATCAAGGTAGGCTAGGTTTGAAATTGTTGATGGTTTAACCTTTCACCACAGAGTCACTGCCAGTTTGCAATCCCTTATAATTTATTTAATAAGTTTTCCATGGATTGGAAATCAAGCTTTCATCTTTATACATCAGTCATAGAACTAGCAATAGCTTGGTTCTTACTGTTCAGTAGGTGTTTATTGTAGAATGAAATACTCTGTGGAATAAAACCACATAGCCCTCAGGTCACAATTTCCATCTATTGTGAAGAAAGTCCCTTGTAGATGTTGGAAAACAGGTTATAGTGAGGAATACAGCAGCACAATGAAGAGTGAACTGCAGAGCATAGACTCTGTCAGAAAGGGAAAACCCCCTTGGATCTCTTGACTTATTCCAGTATTCTGCTTAACAGTGATAAGGTCCTAGTCTTGTTTTAACTACTAGTAGGCAGACAGCAATTCTTCACAGGAAGCGCAGTATTATTTGGCATTTCTTAAAATATGCAATGGCAAGTTCAGTGAAGAATATGATGCTGGCTGTACGTGGATATGAAGTTATGCTCTTGCTCAGATATGTGATTTTTCAAAGTCACAGTGAATCTGAGTGTGTGTGAGTATGTGTTGTGCGAGACAAACTCAGTAGTTAATTTTCCAAAGTAATCTTTCTGTTTTTTTTTTAATTAAATCAAAATTCATTTCCAGATGTCACTGTGTAAAATTCTGAATTAGGCTGCCTATATATTAGGCTACCAGATATAAGTTCAAAAAGGCTAAACTTTCAATTACATTTTATAGGAATAATAATAACTGCCTGATTTCTGTGATTGCCACTCATGAAAGATGTAAAGGTGTGCTTTTCATCATAAAAAAGCTGGTGATTATATTGATCAGACTCCCATGCATGTAAATTACAGTGAACAAAAAAGCTTAGCTTCTCTGTTTTCATAAACTACTTTCTGAATAGGACATGCTTCCCACCTTTTAACATGACCCCATTTGGTTTCGCTTCATCAGATTTCTCGGTAGGTGACAGAGTCCCCGAAGCACAGAGACAAGACGCTCAGAATTCTTCTGAACACGAAATTCTGTTACTTCTTCTGACTAATAGGGGAGTTTCAGATTTTCTAATCCTTCTTTTTTAGGTTGCCCCATTTATTTCAACTAAGTCTCCCTTAAGGCATACACCTCAAAATCCTTAATTTACACGAAGAGTACTTCCTTCTGCTCTTCATATGTTATACGCATTAAGTACAACCATACTGTACCATTCTTAGAATGTGGTATAGTACTATCAATCAACCAGGATCATCAACCAGGATTCTCAGACCTTGCAATTAAAGCACAGGTATTTGGCAGTAAAGCACTCCTGAGGCAGAGCTTCAACTTTATTTAAGACATGCTTGCCTCAAACTTACCTCAAACTACCTCAAACTGTTGCTTGGGTGTGGAAATAAGCTGAAATAAGTAGGATAAGAGAAGGGAGCGCAGCCAGATGGGATGCTTTCATACAGAATTGCCTATCAGGGAGAAACGTGTAAGCTTTCACACTAACACTGGCAACCTCAGAGTGAAACTGGATGCCAGGGTCCCCCGTGCTAGTTGCCCTGAGTTCTCCAGGACCTCTATGAGGGCTGCTTGTGACATGGGCACTGGCTGCCTGCAAGGGGGACAAGATGTTGGGAACCACTGGGCAAGACCTGCAGCTTCATTTTTATCCCCCTCCTTCCACAAGCTGTCCTCTGCTGAGCTCCCTGAAATCTGCACCCTGACTTGCAAGGAGAGGGGTTTCTTTTTATATTCTCATTAATATAAAGTAAGGTCTTGGTTTCCAGGACTCAGTTTTTTTGTGGTGGAGTACTCAGACCTGGGATCCTAACCCATGAGAGATTGTGAGAGAAACAGTGGGTGTTCAGCCAGTCTTTTATACCATTATATATAGATATAGATATATATTACATATCCATTTATAACCACAGCAGCACTGACTCACACGACCTTAATCAAATTTAAAGTTATTAAGCTACAATTTCACAAAATATAAGGTGATGTTTCAAATAATGCCATCTAAGGCTTATTATCCCAAATGTACGTGCATTACAACCCACCTTTTTCTTTAAACTAACCTTTAATTGATGTGATTAGACTTCACAAGTATGAGAAATCCATCGGCTGTTCTCAGCAGGTGCTTAGTATGCCTCGAAATCTGGTCATTTTGCTCTCTCAAAAACATTGTGCTTTGTTGTATACTGATTTCCTTATACATTCATTAAACTACTCAGGAAGCATGAAGAATGCAATCTTTGATTACTTTAAGTGCATTCCCACAGATGTCAAAAATCAACATATTCCATTCACAAATATGTGAGCATACTTCTTTATAAAACTATTGCATATTATCTGCAAACCCTGTGATGTCTGCACACATGCTCTTAACCCTGTTCAGGTAACTTCAAAGAATGAAAGCACTGTTTCTTTATAGACTACATTTAGTAGAGATTTATTAACATGTCTTAATTGTGGACTCTGTTGTTCTTCGAAGAAATGGCAACTGTATGAGATCATGGAGGGGAAACCTTCTCCGGAAAATAATAGTTTAAATATAGTGTTCCTTTCTGTTTTGAACTCAAATATTGATAAGAACATATATGCCTTTAATGACAAGTTAACACTCAGAAAGCATTTACTCATAAATATATGCTGTCTCTTCAAAGTACTAAACCTGTTTGCAATATTTAACAATAATCACAATGGAAAGTGGATAAGAAGATATATCATCTTCTAATTTAAACTGAGTAAAAAATAAAGTAATACCTATTATCCCATTTTAAAACTTGCACTAAATAGGTGAACAAGCCTGTTCTTTAGGGCCACCAAGATGGTTAAGGGCTTGGAGCATCTGACATGCAAGGAGAGACTGAGGGAGCTGGGGCTGTTCAGCCTGGAGAAGGGAAAGCCCAGACTGGGTCTTATCCATGTGTATAAATACCTGATGGAAGGTGAATAAAGAGGATGGAGCCTAACTCTTTTCAGTGGTGCCCAGTGAAAGGACAAGAGGCAATGGGCACTATCTGAAATAAAGGGAATTCAACTTAAACCATTTTTACTGTTAGGATGGAAAAACACTGGGAACAGGTTGCCTGGAGAGATTGTGGACTCTCCTTGCTTGGAGGTGCTCAGACTGGACCTGCTCTGACTGACCCTGCTTTGAGCACAGATTTGGATTTGACAATGGCCTGAAATGCCTTCCAACCTCAGCTATCTTGTGGTTCTGTTTCACACTATTAATAGAGAATACTGTGCCTAGGGGCCACAAAGGTCAAATTTGTGAGGATTTCAGAGGATGAACATATGCAGTGCCCCCTCTGAACATGTGGTATGGCTGTTTTGGTCTTGTTGAGGGCTACGTGAGTGAAAGGAGAACTGTGCTGTGGAAAGCCTTCACTGAGGCAGTGGACCCTGCACTACAGAAACCTTCTCCTTATTTAGGGGAAGCAGAGAGACCAGGCAAGACAGACACTCTTTCCCTTGCCCTGCTCCTGTGGGGAACAGAGATTCTCCCAAATGGTTTCAGGGGGTAGATGCACTGTTGCCTTCACTCAGACTCCTTCAGTGGACTACTTCATTTGCCTTTGCAAGGAACATTTTTTTTCCAGTAGATCCATTTAACAGAGAGGAAAAGCTTTTGACTACTGTTTTTCTTATTCTGACCCTGTGAGTAGATTTCTGGCACACACGTGGGAACCTGTGCAGTGTACTGGGACACGCTCTGCACTTTCTGTGCTTTGGTCACACATCCGGCATATAGTCACCAGCAAAGCTTCCTTATTGCCTGCCGCAGTGGACATACCTGCAGGAAACCGTGGCTGACAGGGATCATCACTCTTAATGCATACACAGATGTAGTCTGGTTTTTAATGCTCTTTCCCTCAGGCTTTAGTTCATGTGATACTTTAGTTGCAACAGTTCTATATATTAGGGGTTTGGTGACCTTTCCTCCTCTCCTTCCCCTGCAGTCTAGTCTTCAGCCACTTGAGATCCCAGCCTTTGCTTGTGTGCTAAATGACAGAACATTTCTGTGTGTTTAGTATTTTCTGTCCCAGAATTTCCAGTCTCAGAGCAGCTACATTAAGCAGCTAATTCCTTTTTTCTTATTATCTCCATCTATTAATAATTGCAGTCTGCAAGAATGGGAACATTCAGTATTTTCCCTAATGCAACACTCTCTTTCAATCCAGATTAGATTCCACCACCACCACCCCTATTTATTTTAAGGTGCAGGAGAGAAAAAAGCACATATAAAATAAGAGACTGTTTGCTTGAGCATGTAGCATATTTTGTGCAGAAATCTTCATTCATGCAGAAGAATTCTTAAAGACTTCTTTGTTATTAAGGTAGATCCTGAACAGTTACCATGTCCTAATCAGTCTTGTTCCCTGTTCTTGTCTTCTTTCCACAATTACTTACTAGGGATAAAGATTTTCATTGTAGAAAATAGAAATCCTTCTTCCTATTCCACTCGTCAGTAGTGGCCTCAGTCCACTTCACAATGCCTTGCTTTTCTGATGCTGTGGTTTGGCTTCAGTAAAATATCTGCTCAAAATGTTTTGTGTTTCCAGTTTGCTCTGCAACCTTTTTTTCTCATTTTATTTTCCTGGTTTTGGGCTCTATGAAATAGGGCCCAAAGGGAAGATTGAATCATGAGGTTTCGCCTGATGTTGTGGGGAGTCGCTTTTCTAGGCAGATTGTGAGCCATATAGAAGCTCAGTTTCCAGCTGAGCTACCCACTTTGCTTCTATCCAAAAGCCATTTGAGAACTTTACTCTTCTAATGGTCAGCAGTCTCATTCCCCCTTTGAATTTACTTGTAGCCGGTTCCTATTTATTTTCTCTTTTCTCAAGTCTATCCTTCACTTCACTAGCTCAAATACCTCCCCAATTTCCTTGCAGAAAGCACTTATGCTTTTTCCCCCTTAGATCTGACTTCGTTAGACTAAATAAACCCAGGTCTTTCAGCTTTGTCATCCTAATAGCCATTCTTCACATCTGCTCTTATTTGGATGTTACTCTTATAGGAGCACTTGTACAGCAATGTTTGCAATACTGAAGATGAGATGTTAATATAAACATGGGAGCATTAACACTTCATCCTATACTGGCAGGACCTTCTGTTTGAATTCGTCTGTTTCTGAGCTGCATCATAGTGTTGATTTTCGTGAAAACACACCTGTGTCTTTTGCTTCCCACTCATTTTCAGCTGGAAGCTGCTCAGCACGCATGGTTTTTCTGTGGATATTTCTTGGTTATTTGAGGGACCGGGAAAATGTGGGACTTGTTTTCCTACATAGTGGTCATGATTTGAGCCAAGATGAGTTTGGAGACACCCTTACATCTAATGTAAGAACAGCCGAATGGGATCAATTTGAAGCCAACTTGTGAATCCTTTGCGCTTCATGCTCTACAGGCATGTATTCAGTTAGGTACTTCAAAATATCTCAGCAATTATGGGCATCTTTTGTATGAAGTATTTTAGCATTTAAACATAGTCATTCAAGTGACACAATTCAGAACTATTATTTTAAAAAGCCTTTTAAATATTATTGACCATTTTATTTGTCATGACTGCCTTTGGAATGCTTATCCTTAACTATTCAGTGCCGTGGCCTTTAGCTAATACTTAAATATTTATGGTTCTTCCCCAAAAGAGTTGTTCAGATAGCAGCACAGCCCAAAAAAGTCCTGTTATTTCTGAAGACTGGCATAAATCAGGTGGCGTCTAGACTGGGCGTGACACAGGATTGAAGGGTATCGGAGCAACCGTGGAAAAAGAAAATCTTACCTATCCCCATTGTACACTGAGATGAAAATTTGTCAGAAAGAAATGTAAGCAAAATAAATCATAGCTTCACTATAAAAAATGCCTACAATAAAGTGCTTATTCTCTTTGCTAGTATGATAAAGGAGCCCTTCAGACACAGACAAAATCAGTGCTGATGTCCTGCATGCTGTTGCAAGGGCTCAGTAAATGATGGAAAATTAAATAATCCAAGGGATAAGGAATTTCTTAACAGCTTAATGGTGTAAGAAGTAGTAAAGGAAAAAAAATTAACTGAAACAAGAGACATCATGAGATAGATGTCTAGCCTTGGAAGTGCTAGAAGTCTTGCTACAGTTGCCAAGATTTCTAGTTAGTCAAGATGTGATATAAACTAGATGTCACACAACTCAAGTGAGTGTGGCTATACAAATGACTGTGCAGTGACTGTAAAGTAGCACACAAACGGCAGATGCTGCATAACAGCGTGGCTAGTTTTCATGAATTTCTCCTCAATCTGCTGGCTATATGTTCTCTGTGGCAGCTCTGGAAGAATCATTCAGGAATTTCCAAGACATCTAGAATGGCAGTTCTGAGAAATGGGGCTGCAGGCAGTGATGAGTTATGCAGCATTTGTCTAACAACTAGAAACTGGGCAAAAAATCCTTTCTGGTAGGGTACAGAGGTGAAAGAGGTGGTTTCTGCAGGTTTATTTTAGGCTGCATTCTCTCCCTGCCCTGGCAACTTGTGATCTGATAGATTTGCAGAGCAGGAACTAGAGATTTGTTCTCCTTGGTTTCTTCAGTGTGCTGGATATTTTCTGCAACAGAATACTCTCACAGCAGCTGGGCTAGTATGCAGGACTGTGGATCTTGCATTATTTCGTAAGGGCTATAATTAAAGAATAATACTGATCTGCTAATTTTATCTTTATGTTTTTATATATGAGGGATTTACAGACTGAATTTTTATTTTAATATCTGCCAAATAATGTTATGGGAATAGTCTGCAGTGGGATACTGTTTTGCTACTCAAAATTTAGGAATACAGTAAAGGACCCCTACTATTTCTCAGCAGAGTCATCAGCACCAGCTAGAGAAGGTGATCCTGAGTATGCTGTCTGTGTAGGATTTATTCTTATTCATGAACCCATTAGAACAGTTATTCTTAGTTCAGCTTCAGAAATTTGAACACTGTAATTTAAAGAAATTAGAAAACATTTTCTATTTATGCAAATCTCAGTGGTTCACACGGCTTGATAGGTTTTATTTTTTCTACAGTATCATTATAGTAGTATGTGCTTAAAATACTGAAAATACAAGTCAGAAATGAAACATGAAGAGTATTTGTTGGTTTAGATAGGCAGATTCAACGTGAGGAGCTGTCAAATCTGATAAGCATGTTCAACATATAATGAAACTGAAGCACAGTGGAGTAAATTACACGGTTTTCAGATACTTCACAACATCTTTGTAAAATATGTTAATGAGTCAGTTAAAATAAAAAGAAAAATAATCAGCAAGCATAAAAATATAAAGAATAAGGAAGGAAAATACTTCATCTGAAACAGTACTTGTCTGAGGAGGAGGAATACAGAAGAAGCGATAATGAGTGTTTATACTTGAGCCTGACTAAAATATCAAATATGGAGATGTTTATGCCTGATAAAGCATTTACACAACCAGCTGAATACTTTGTAAGCATGCAGGTTTTTTACACAGAATATAGGAAATGAAAGTAAGCCAGGGCAATGTCTTACAAAATGTGAATTAAGCATTCTTCACAGCGTGCATGTTCTGCCTTATGGTTTGAAAGAAGACTGAATAATTGAACACATCTCACTGAAGATTAATGAAAGGAGAAGTTACATGGACTTCTAATCTGAGTTTTAATGGAGATATAGATTGTGGGACCTCAATGGACTTGCATATTTGTCTTTGACATTTTTCCTTTTAGTTCTTGTGTCAATCTAATTAACTCAGGAATAACTTTTATCTTACTGTACATTCTCAGGGAGATTCAACTTTACTTTTTGGTTGTTACAAGTTTGTTACAAGTTTTGCTAAAGTAAGTGCCTAGATAGAGAAGGGAGACCCAGTTGATCCTGCAGCTGAAGGAGAGGCTTAAGCATTGGCTTATTCCATGTTAGATATCAGACAACTGGAACAAAAAAGAAATCATATGAAGCACCCAAAATTAGAAAGCCCCTCAGCCAGACACATATTTGTTTGGGCAGCAGAGGACAGAAAAAGGATAGAGGAGAGAAGCCCAGATGTCATCAGTTGCTGCTCACAATTCTCCTCTAAGGGACTGCCTGGAGGAGGGTCAGCACTTTACACTGCTGCAGTAGGAAGAGATACACACTGATGACCAACCATGGGCTAGCCTAAGGCTTGAGGTGTGACACACAATACACAAAAATCTGTGATGAAAGGACCTTTCAAGATCAAAATTGGAGACATAGGAAGACTTGTGTTAGCTGTACAAGGTAGAGTTTTATACCATCCTCACCCTGTGGTATAAGCTTTTGGTGTTTGGAGCCAAATGAGCCCAGAGCTAAGTGACTTTTCTATGCTAGGGTACAATGGTGGAGTTCACTACTGTGCAAGTAGGCTGCCTGAACCTGACATGCTTGCTTACAGTGTTATTTTACTTTTTCTGTAGATTAGCAGAGGGTGTCTGTATTCACCTACAAAACAAATATTGCCTATTTATTAGGGGTTACCATAAACTTATAAGCAGGACTTCATTGGCTCTTGTTCCATTTTGAAGGAGAAGTGGAGTCAAAGCTCAGCTTTCATTTCACAAATGTGTTTCTTGCTCCTGGTCTGTTTCTGTGTGACCTCAGATAAAGTAATCCAGAAAAAGTGGACATAGCTGGTTAGAACAAGGTGAAGATTTCAGCAGGTCTCAGCATCCTCTAGTCCATAAATGCTTCTCCTGTAAATGGACTCAACTTGGTCAAGACCTCACCTGGAAACTTCGCTCAGCATCCTATTGCATTACATGTATTGCTCCTGTGGCTGGGTAGCATAGCCACATGATAGGAGATACATTGGCGTTTGGTAGGTGAGGCAGGCAAGTGCCACACCAGTAACTTAGTAAAGCTCCTGGAAGAGTGCTAAAGCTGCCCCTGTCAGGGATATACTAGTCAGGGAGATAAAAATATGGCAGGAATTCTTCAAGGAATTACAAATTTTAAAAGCTGAGTTCCATTTGATTTCCCTTTGAAATGCCTACTTCAACTGTTCCCTGTCTTGAAGATGGGTGGGAAGGATCTTTCCAAGCCAACACTACCCAATAAAGCACACATAACTTTACTGTGGATAACTTGCCATCCTGTTCTTTAAAACTCTCACTCTATAAAGACCTCCAGTACACACTTAAACCTATCCATGTTGACTCAAAGTGTGTGCTCTAAGGTTGTCCTGTATTCAAGTCAGTGACCAATGCTGACTGCATGTTCAGCATCCTCAGACACCCCAGCCATGAGGCTAAGGCAGAGAGAGCAGTTTGAAAGACAGGGCCTATGTGCTGGAGGATTCACCCCAATGACTCTCCTGTCAGACCTGCCCCTTGGTCTTCTTCTTAAAACCCACAGACACCTAAAGCAAAAGGAGAAGACAGAGGCCATGCAGGAAAACTCAGCGTGTGTCAGTGGCCCTTCACGGAGTTGGGAGTGGCAGCCAGCCAGAGCCATGTGAGCACATGAATTATTGGTGCAGCCACGAGATCCAATATGGGAGATGTGTCACACTGCAGATCTGTGTGACTTGGCAAGCACCCGCTCAACAGGAGCTGTGGGGCCTGCTGGGTTTTCCACCACCCTTCAGATCCCTGGTTGTCACATTAATGCCCTTTTAAATCAAACCTCCCTTCTCCAGTGATTGACTCCTACATCTTTTTTTCATCTCTCAGAGCAGCCAAACAGCCTTTTGCACAGCTGAAAGCTATTCAGCTCCAGGACCAAGCACACACTGCGAGGGAAGCTCGTGGCCTTTCTTGGTGGTGATGGCCAAATATGTGTGTAATGTGCTTAGTCTTCATTAGCCCACACAGAGAGAGACCCTGCTCCTCTCTTGAACTTGGGCGTAACACGTTCCCTCCACCATCAGGCAGGCCAGATCTAGACTAATATTTTCTGTACAGTTAATTATGACAGGACAAGTGCTGTACCCCAGTGGAAATTTGCCACTTGAAATATTGCCTAAAAATATATCCTACAGCGAATGTTTCTCTGCGTGATTAAGTGTGCATGTGGACTGTACTGTGCAGAGGGTTTCCCAAAAACAAATGTCTCGTCTAAGTCTGTTGGCAGGGTCTCTTTAGCTTTTTAACAGTTTATCAGCTTTTGTGTTATTTGCTAATGGCCAGAATTACTCTGTGTTTCCTTTTCAAAATAAAATCCTGAAAGTCTGCAAAGGTGAGGGACCACAAAGGTAAAGAGAGGAGGATGGGGTGAAGCCAAGTGTTTCGTTTTCAGAAAGAGAAATGCTCCAGGGGTTAAGATACATTTTTTGCACTGCCACTCAGCTACTTGCTTTACCTCAGCTTTCATGCACTCTGTTGGTGCACCATTGCTGGACTGCGACCATTCCACAGAGACTCAATGCGCAAATCACAGGGAATGAGTGAATTCTGGAGCAAATGAGATGTGACCATCTCAGGCTGTTACCACTGAGCAGCAGGTCAAACTACTGCATGCGTGCTTCCATGAAGATCCGCCTATCCTGCTTTGAAGACAAAAAGCAGCATGCTCTCCAACACAGTGTTGAGGCCGCAGTGCAGAGCAGGTTTAGAAGTAGAATCACTCCTTTCAGTAGCCTGGAGCTGCTGGGTCAGTCCAAGTATTGTGTTAACCTGCTCTGTGAGGCACAAGAGGAGCAAGAGGTTTTTTGCATGTGCAGCACTGAAACGGGGTCACACTCCCAGCTGGGAAGTGAGCTCCTGCAGAGCATTCGGCTCAGCTCCTAGCAAACGCAGCCTGGGCTCTGATGCACTTGATGGCTTGCAGATTTCTCTGAAAGAATACTGTGTAGCTGGCAAAAGAAAACACAAGAAAGGAAGGAAACAGCATTGATTGCTTTTCAGCCCTTCTGTGTTTGCCTCGTCTCTTTTGAAACATGCAAAGAAATCTTGCAATGCCAAAGACCCAATGGGACATAAGGACGAAACATCTCTTGGACCCATGGAGCAAATTTCAATGTAGACCTTTTTGTTTCCTCCTCAGACAGACTGGTACAATTTGAAGGGCATAAAGAAAGCTGTGTGAATAAGAAAGCACCCTCCTCTGAAAGCATGTTCCCGTAAAATGTCTCCTGGTGTGCACCATCTCAGTGCTCTGAGCTGGATTTCTCTGAAGATGAGAAAGGACTATTGCAATAGCATCCTCTGAGACAAATTAACACAATTCCACCCTGTGCTCATACAAGACTTACAATTCTGTGATCTGCCAGGGTTGTAGCATAGTTAATCTTAGAAGCAGAGTTTTATAAAGGTGCTAACTGTGTTTCATGGTGCCCTTGTGGTGTTTCGTTTTCCTACAAGGCCTTATTTGGAGAAATGCTGCGTGAGCATTTAAAGCAGTTACAAGGGCTGTTTGATCAGCCAGAATGGTTCCTTTGGGCAGTATTTTGGAAAAATAATATTTAAAAATTGCACTTTATAAAAATTCCAAAGACATATACTCGGAATTGTTGAATGTCAGCATGATACCAGTTTGAGAAACATTCTCTTCTTTAAATTGTGACAAAAGAATACAGAAATTAGAAGGAAGCCAAACTGCACAACTTCATACAGTGACACTTTTTAACAGGGTTTACACAGTTTTCTATATATCCCAGAACTCAGATTTTGAGGTGGGATGGTTTCTTATTTTTTTGAACCCAAAGACACTTCCTTCTAGAATTAAATGTATTAGGCTTTCATACATATCTACTGCCAGGGGGAAATTGTGTGTTCCTTCAGGGTATATTCACTCAGAGCTTTCAGAAAGGATTCATAAGAAAGACCCTATTTGTGTTCAACCTGCAGCCTGCCTCACACCTCCGTGCTGCTACCTCTCACAGTGGATGCACAAATGTAATACTGCAGGCGTCTATGTATTTTAGGAACTGTGCCATGGCAATTCAGAGGTCCGCAGTCTTTCTTTTCTATGGCTGTGGATGTGCCATAGATTGTGCAG
Source organism: Psittacus erithacus (assembly GCA_009867235.2). Classification (NCBI taxonomy): domain Eukaryota; kingdom Metazoa; phylum Chordata; class Aves; order Psittaciformes; family Psittacidae; genus Psittacus; species Psittacus erithacus. Next base: position 27,609 of record WYDI02013492.1, read on the forward strand.
AGAGGTATCCAAGAGTGCAGGGGGAAAAGAGAAGGAGAAGCTGTCTGTATTCCAGCTCATGTGATTTTTCCTTCTGACCTACAGCCACTCTTCAGCTCCTGCTAAATAATCTATTCTTCATTTTCTGTTTACCTTTTCTGTATCCTGTTAGGACTCCATCTGTGTGATATGGAGCAGTCCTGTGATATCCCACATGGAAGAAGGTAGCAAAAGCCTTCCAGTTCCAGTAAATGCTATCAAAAGATTTTCCCCATCCTGGAGCTGGAATATTAGTGGAATAGGAGCAGGGGTCTCCCCTGCCCACCCTGACAGCAAAGTGCTATGAAACCAGTGCTTCTCTGGGCTGGATGACAAATTTCATCCCAAATCGCAGAGCACTTCCTGAGGTGGTGTTAGTGAAAAGGGGATTTTCTGCTGAGAAGTTTTGTGTGAGTAGCTTGCAAAGGTTTAAGCAAGGGTTTCTGTCATCCAAAAATGGCAGTCACCTCAAGCACTGAACTTTCTTTTGACTTCACTAGCAGCAGGCAGCTTTCCCAGCCAAATGGATTTAGGTCCTTAAATTGCTGCTGCTCTTCCTTTGACTGATGATCTGCTCACTTACTTCAGTGGGCTGTGTGCCATGTGCAGTACAGCTCTCTTTGGTCTGGGACCTCTGTACACATGTCACTGTGCTCTGCAAAGGGTAGTGTTAGCTTCTTAACCCTCAGTATCCTTAACTAACAATCAGTTGAAGATTAAGTTAGTTTTTCTGTGGAAACACTCCCTGCCTTTCCCTTTTGTTTCTTTCTTGAAACTCTATGCAGTGTTACTTCTGTGGATTTTTAAGTTTGCAGTTAGGTCAGTGTCACGACCCTGATAGCAAAGAGGCCTCAATCAAACCACCCTCACCTGGTACCCCTCACCAATGCACCCTCTGCCCACTGGCCAGGAGCTCCATTTAAGCTCAGCCTGGAGAGTCCCCTCTCCTGCTGCTCCTCACTGACCTCGAGTAAACCCTGAAGCTGGTATGTTACTTGCCTTCTTTCAGATTGTTGCTGGACACTGTTCATAAAGGCTCTGCCTGCCACGTTCAGATGCCATGGGATGGTGCTTTGTTGGTGCGGACACAACCTGTGCTGGGGTTACCCTCAGCTCCTGGGTCATCCCTTCTGCATGGAGCAGCCTCACTCTTGATGCTCTGCGGCAGTAATTTCTCCTTGCTATCTCCTGACCTTTCAGAAGAGAGCTCTACTGCTGTTATGAAGCTAGAAAAAGAAAAGTAGATTAAAATTCTGAACCAAATATGACCCTGAGATCATCTGGATTCATGTATTTCCTTAGTCTTTGGATAGATCTCTCCCAGCAGATGCTGGGCCCCTTACTGTTAGTGTCTAAATGCATTTCAGGTTTTGTGGAAGTCTTCATATGGGAACTTTTTATTTCAAGACCTACAGGATTTCCTTCAGGATTAATCCATGGTGCTTATCTCAGATCCAAGATCTTACAGTCTGTAGGCACTGTTCTGGGGAACCACTGATCACTAGTGCGGCATCCCTATTTACAGAACTTCTAAATTGCAGAGAACCAGGATGTGAAGTGACATTTTCAGGGGAAGAGCCTTTACCTAGTGGTGTTGACAGAGAGACTGTCATCTTTGCACTACCCTCAGAGTTACAAATGGCTCATCAATGAAACTGCAGCATGCTAGCACACCTGGAATGGAGCACAAGTTGGTAGTTCTTTTCTAAATATTGATGCCCATAGCTCAGTGGTACTTGTTCATAGGGAAACACCTTTGTTACATAGTCGCTGGGATCATGGAGGTGAGTGTCAGTGATAGCTGCAGCATCTGAGGTGCCACATTCAAGAAAGCTGTCTGCTTGGCTACTCTCGCAACTTCTGGATCAATATTGGTTGGCTTAGGGAAAAGATAATCTTCTCAGAATGTGACCTGGAAGCAGCAAAGATGATAATTAAGCTTAATATCTTAATAACCCAAACCTCATTATCTCTTGAAGTCACTGTAGATTGCAAACAGCTCTGAAGAAGGAAGAGCCTGTTTCATGTTTGTAAATAACCTATGGCAGTCTGTAGGAAAGAGTAGCAAGGAAGAAATCATTCTGGATGAAATACATGATTGAGAATCTAAGCTGTCTCTGAACTCCGATCCCTAACAAAAGAAGAAATGAGCCTTAGCCAGTAAAAGCCATAAGAATCATGATTCTCCTGAGGAGAGAAATATGGGATTGCTTCTTCCTGCATTTGTTACCCATGACTGAAATGTGTTCACGTATCATGGTGAAGATTCCTGGGCTGTCTTTTCACAGACATGTGAGAGTAAGTTATTCTAAATATTTTTGTTATCAGGAGATGCATATCTCTGCAGTTATTCTGTTATCAGTGATATTTTTCTAAAATCTTGCAAAATCCTTTAAAATATCTGTCTTAAGGCATTCATATGTAATAGGTTGTAGAGTTAGCAAAGCAAGGGTCAGCTGCCAGACAGGATTTGGCTGCTTTAAGGTCTTCATTTCTGATGTTTATTTCAGTGCTTTTGTTTCCAGCTACAGAACTAGAAGGCAACAGCAATGCACGGAGCGGCAGCCAGGTATGGGATCATCCCCAGCTGAACACTTGCTGGGCTTCAGATGACAGTGCAACATGATTGGCATCTTCTGTAATAATTGCAATGACTTTTAAAAATGTCATTGACTCATGCTTTTACACAAATGCACTTGTGTATTCACAGTACAGGAGAAACGCTGTGGTACATCAAGACCTATGCTGGTTGGTCTCAAGGAATATCGAGTCTTTCTAAATTAATCTGATCCAGTTCAATAACAGATTAGCTTCCGGACAGGCAATTTTATTTTCTTGAAGCCTAAACAAGATGCGTAGGGCAAGAGCCTTTAGTACTTAAACGACCATCATAATGAACATTGCCACCCTTATTGGTAAAGATGACATGGAAAATTCCCTGCTCCTTGCCCCAAACCTATAATGAGATTCCTCCAGGCTAAACTCACGTATTGAAACTCCCCTTGCTCTGTGGAGCAGCGCTTGAGTCCATGCTACGGAGATGTTTTCCTTGCACATCTTAGGAGAGGTAGGTTCAATTAAGTGTGCTTTTGCAAATGGACACAAAAATTTTGTGGATGGGGAGAGCTACAGCCTGAAGGACATCCTTTCTTTTTCTTTTATTTTTTTTGTAGTGAGGATATCTGTTCATGGTAAACAATAATACTTTGCTTATCATAATGATACCTTGTAGTTTCACTTCTGATGCAAAAGAACTCCATCAGGCTCTTTAGGCACCTTATCCCCATGGAATTAATTTCAAGTTGGGGATGTAAATCTTTTGAATAATTGGGGCCCAAACTTCTATTTGCTTGCAACTCTGTCTTCTCCATTCATACAGAATCTCTCAGTATAAAATTCAGTCTTTATACATGCAGGGCCACATCTTGGTCCTAGTGAAAGTCAGTAATGGCTGATAATGAATGGTGCTAACTCAGCGATGTGTGAGTGAACAGAAATCCTACTGTTGTATTAAGACCATCTAATCATCAGCCTCGCCTCTTGCCACTGGAACAGAAACCACTGCAAGAAGAGATATTTTTCACATTTGTTCATATGATTTCCAAATGTACTAATTATTTCTAGATGGTAAGACAATAAACACAAGAGATCAGGAACCTTGAAAATCATCTGTGAGAAGTATTTCCCTCTGCCAAATGAAGGGTCTAACATGGCCAAATCTGGTGGACCAGTTTTAGCTCCTTCTGCTAAACACACATCCATGGATTTGACAACATTCTGAAAAGGCACTGCTTAAAGCTGGCTGCAGCAAGGAATTAAACACATAACTCTGATAATGGGAATAACCTCAGAGACAGTGTATTTTTTTGGTGATTGGAGCACTTAGAATAATTTACTATTGCATGAAGTGATGCAGCTGGTTAACTTAAAATACTCCTCTCTTCCACATGGACAGAGATATGGCCGCAGGAAGCAGTTCTAGAAAGCCATTTGCATTCCCTTGTGGCTTGTTTTGCTAAATCAGTTGCAGCAAAAAGAGCTACTCCAAATGGTGTGTTTTTCCTGTCTTGGTTTATTTTGTACTTGTTCAATAAAATAGATTCCAGAAAAGACAGTGTTGTATAATTTTTAATAAGATTTGTTAAAAATAGCATGGCTGTGGTGAGAGGAATGACCAAAGGAAGTGATTTGCTTCCTGCAATCATTCCTTCTCCTTTACCAGTGACCTTTCCAAACATGAGCAGAAGGGAAAATAGTCACTTTATTTAAAATTCATCACAAACAGCGAGAGGGTAGCAAGGCTACCACAACTCTCATAAATTACACGCAAGCCTGGCCTTCTGGAAGATGAGGCCTTACTTTGCTGAAGGACTTCCAGGGTTTGGTGCTGTTCCCTCTGACCACTGCGGCACACAAAATATACAGTGGGGAGATACCTGGAGGAAGGTGGGGGCCAAGCCTGTTGCTCAGTGCTCAAGCCCAGGTCTGTCCATCTACTTCAAACCTCTGCAGAGTCTAACTCAGGAAGGAAACCCTTCCCCACAACAGTTCCTGCCTGTTCAAAAGGGGAACAGCTTGTGCCTTAATGTGGTCATGGCTCCCACTTTCACAGGCATCCCAATCCTCCATGGCAGCTCCAGTGTGCTCCTCTGGGAGAGTTTCCTGCGCTGCCTGCCTTGGGTAGATGCTGCAGAGCCCCCGTACTTCCCTCCCAGGAGGGAAAGCAGAAAAGCTGCCCCTGGCAAGAGCAGCGTGCTTTCAAATTTGTATTCTGCCTGAGGCATTTGGACATCTTTTTAATTCTTGTGTGCCCAATATTTCTCATGCGGGATTCCAGCAGGCATAGGCTGTGCAAACAGCAAAGCATCTTTTTTTTGCAGCCATGTGGTGAAGGGGAAAAGCTAAGGAAGGTTCTGTGGTGTACGGTGGTAAAATAATCAGCGCAACAAAACATATATTGCAACTAAAAGTGGCTGGTTCAGCGCAGTTCATCTCCCTAAACCAGGGAAGCTTCCTCCCATACCAGAAATTATCAGTTTTGTTCTAAAAGACTTTTCTGCAGGTCATCTTTGCCAAATAGCTTGGCCAGTTACTCCGTATTGAGTCCGTTTTAATAATAACAACAGCAACAAAACTTTACAAGACGTTCTTTCCTCTTTGTCTGGCAGGATTAGCAGTTCAGCCAAGGTCTGACCTGCCCCTGGCTCCAGAAGCAAAGGACCCAAAGGCACTTGGAGGGAGCAGTCACATAGCCTTGTTACTGGAGTGGTTTCTGGGGATTGCTTTTTCCTCTGCTCACTCAGAGTGGCACCGACCACCGCCCATAATGCAGAACTGGGCTCTCTTGCTGTTGGAGGAACTTCCTCGAGGAGTCTTATAGGAAAAGCAAAGTCTGGGAGGCAGACAGACATACCAACATTTTCCCCTGAAAATCCACTTCTATATGTCACGTTAGCACTGAAGGATTTGAAATAGCAAAGTTTTGGAAATAGCTTGGAAAACTGTTTTCTCCCTTGGAGCAGCTGCCTTTAAGATAAAAAGAAGAGCAGATGTCTTTCAAGCTGATGGAAACAAAAGAGTAACTCCATCAAATTTCTTTCTGAACTGTTTTAGTCCATCACTGAAAGTGGTGAGCCCATTGCAGGAGTGGGGCGGAAAAGGCCCCATTAGTAAAGCCTAGGGAGAGAAGGTCAAGAGGAGCTGATGACCATAACAAGAGCTTCATCCTCAGGCCATGCAGAAAATTACGTCTCTTTTTTTGTTTTGGCTTTTTCTTTTTTTAACCTCGCTTTGTCCATTCTAATTGTTTCATAGGCACAAGAATATAAACGCACAATCTCAGGGCCATGGGTCCTCCAAATACTCAAGCCTCTGCTTATCTTTACTCCCAGAGGCAGTTCCCATTGAAGACGGAAAACACACCATTTGCTTACAGCAACCACATAAATGTTGGTGGATGCATAAGCAAAATGAAGCAGGTGAGCCTGCAGATCGAACTGTACTTCTGAGGAAGCCTGGTTGAATTTGCCTTTTGGCTCACAAGGAGATAGGATTAGGCTCTCATTCTTCATGCTTACATGCTGGATTTTCACCTTTCATGCTCCTGCAGTGCAACTGCCTGCTAAATTTAGAATACCTTTTTTAGAAGTTGTTTTATGAACACACACACACACACACAAAATAATCACATTGTGAAGAAAAAGTGCAAGCTTTAGAAATGCCATTTGTGAAGAGTTCCAGCTATGTATAACTGGCTCAGTTTCTAGTTCCCAGTTGCCATCTGAACATCTATTTTTCCAAGCATTTAAGAAAAGTGATGTGTACATTTTTCATGTGTAATTAGGCAGCGTAATGTGATCTCTTGCTGCAGTCAAGCTGCCATGTGCCGTAGCCTCACTGAATAGCTTCCAGATTTCAACCCAATCTCTTCTGTCTAGACTCTACGTTGCTATTTTTTTTCTTTCTTTTTTTTTTTTTTTTTTTTTTTTTTTTTATCCTAAAGCACACCCCCATAAAAAAATCCGAAACAGCAAGGATTTTTTCCCTTTTTTTCTAAAAACGTGGGCCGGGTATAGGGGGCCCCACCGAGAGCTGGGTCTCAGACTTTCATAAGACGTGTGTCGTCTGATTCTGACATTAAAGATTGTGCAGGCATTTCAACAGGTCATGCACACGTGGGGGGAAAAAAATGCCCAAAAATATGGTTTTCATTAAGAAAGTGAGTATTTTTAGAGAGGTGTGGTTCAGTTCAGATGAAAAGGAAAGAAAGAAAAATGAAAGTGGCACAAAAGATCCGCAACTGCAACATTATTTATATTGCTGTTGAAATGCAGTGTGTTCTCTTTATAAAGCTGCTTTTGGGAGTGAAATAATATAGACTCTGCCAGAACCAGGTGCATATCATGTAGATTGTTTATAATCCAAGTTAAAAGATAGCAGATTTATATCAGAATGAACTCTCCACAGGGACTTTGGAATTTAAGTGTACTGTCTTAATCTGTACATTACCTCCTCAACAAAGAGGTTGTCTTGAACAAAATGTAAAATACAGTTTCAATGAATTCACAGATAATTCCAGGGAATTTTATCTAGTGTGATACAGTTTTAGACTGCTGATTGTGTTTGCAGCTTTTTATTTGGCTCCAAGTTATTTTATTTCTGCGTCGAGAAATGAAAAAGTTCAGAGTGATCGCTTCCACAGAAAGATGCTTTTGTGCAATATAAGCAAAAAGGCTTTCCCTGGCTTGCATTTCTAGTGCCTTGTCCTGGGATTTGCTGCAGTTTGCATACACTGCAATGGCTATTTCTACCCAAAGCAGAAAAGGCTTTTGTTTTAGTCAAGAAACAGAGATGTGCAAATTTTTCTCCACTGTTTTTTTTGTTTTTTTTTTTTATTTTTTTATTTTTAATAAACCCCCCACCTTGTATTTTCATCTATACTATTGTAACACCACACCTTAAGGTTTCCTTTTGCTTTCAAGTAGATGGCTATTGACCCAATAAAACCATGTCCTTCTGTCCACTTTTCATATAAATGGCAGGTTGATTGGAAAAATGAGAACATTTTCACTCCTTTCTGAAAGGAAGCATGCGGTGCTTGCTAAAAATGCCCACACTTCTGCAGAGCCAACTGTTCTTTTCATTAAAAAACAATCCTCCTACTTTAGCAAACTTTTCAATACATTGGCTTATTTTCTTATTACAGCAAAATATGCAGTGCTTGAAATGTTTGAAATAATTGTGCAGATACCGTATCATACGTGTAAAGGAAAACTAAACTGAAAAACTACCTGTTCAAAATGAAGCTTCCCGTGAAATTCCAAATGATGGCAGCAATAAGTGCAATAATTTGATGATTGTTGAACTTTTTAAATTTCATTTTAAGCAAAATGAAACTTTTTTGTTCATGTGTCTGACATCTAAAATTATAATGGGAAGTGGTTTTCATCCTTCTGGTTCAAAGACAGCTTTGTAGAAATAATGCTAAGTAATACTACCGTGTTTGGGAAAAGGGGAAAATGAAGCTTAGCAGTGAACAGCTCTTCATTCAGGATGCAGGATGGGCCAATAGGTAGCCCTTGATCCCCATGGTATAGCTGCCCAGTGAAACAGAGTGACATGCAGAGGCTGCTGCTGTAGTAGAATCACCCCAGGCAGCTCTGTGCGGCTGCTGCAGAACCTGGCTGCCTGGGTCCCTGTTAGCAATTTCTCTCAGTTTTTCCTTTTACTTTCAACATGGTAGTGGTGTGGCATTTGCCACTGCTCATACAGTAAGGACTCTCTTCACTAAAACTGGGATTTTCGGAGCTGTAAATCAGGTCAGAATTTTGACACAGGGGCTAAGGTGAGTGTTTGCAACTTCACATTGGTAACAGCTTTTTTACAGTTTCTATCCTAGACTGTATTGATTTCATAAATCTTAAAGCCAGATGGGACCAATTATGATAATCTATTCTGCTGAATGGTAGTAAAGACTGCAGGATTTCTTACAGTTGTTGTGTGTCGCTGTCTTGTTATTATCTGTTGCACATTTCTGGATATTTCTCTTAATATTTTCAAGAATATGGAGGGCCTTGTCCTGATCATCATTCTGCTCTGTGTCACCAAATATATATGTGTAAGGTGAGCAGCAAAACTTTCTTCAGCCTTCATACAAAACCATCCTTGCCCTGGGAAACTGACATCCTTTAGGAGCCACATTATGACAGATCATTATGTCCAGCACACTTCTGCTATGTGTGTAGTTTGACAAAATAAATCAGTTTTTGGTCTGAAGAACCTATTCGCATATTTTGCTCTAAAACCTCAGTGTCAGAAGCATATTTCAGCAGTGAGATATGCTTTTGGATACTTTGCTTTTTGCAATGAACCATGCATGTGAGCCCTGTACCCTCTTGACCTACAAGCATCTTTCAGTGTTCACCAGTTAATTCAAGGGCTCCAATACAAAGTCAAGGAAATCACGTCCCTTTGTGGGATAATCCAAACTTTTCTGAGGCTGCAAGTCAAAAATTGATGGGGCTCCAGCATGTAATTTTTTTTGTCTGTGATATAACAAATAGACTTCATTTAATCCAGTCCAAATGGCTCTTCTGAATGAAACATGTTCTTCATTTTTCATTATTTCAAAAGATCACATCTGAAAGAAATGTGAAACATAAATTGTTCGTATTGAATAACACTGAGAGATGTGGCGTTGGGACACACAAAGGGGATGTGCCACCAACCAGCCAGTGATGGGGGACCTCAATCAAGGTGCTGTCTGAGAAGCATCTCCTGTGGCATGCCCATCCCCACACACAGGTGAGTTACCTTCATCACCAACTACCCCAACTCCAGCAGCTATTTTAGAAGTGCAGCTTTAGCAGCTGAAAGTAGGGGGTGGGTCTCTCCCTTTGCTGTCTCATCCAGAGGGTGATTCAGTGTCACATCCATTGTTGAGTCACTTTCTGCAGCAGCCTCTCCCTTCCTCTTCAGCCAGCAGAGAGGGAGCTTTTGCTGGGGCACCTGCATCAGTGCCCGGCAATTCAGCCGAGAGAGCTCTGACCTGCCTGCAGCTTAGATATATGTCATTTCTAGGGTATGCATCTAACTTGCTTGTACTGCAGCCCCAAGGTAGGTTCAAAAAGAAGAGTGTGTGTGTCCATGCATGCTTATGTGTGCACATAATTGTAGCTGTGGAAAATCAAGTATCTCCTATTTGTATATTGCTGAGCTTCAGGTTCTAGGGGAGGCTGTTTTTCTGCCAGTAACTATAATTTCAGGAATTACTGTGTTTTATGACACAAACAGTGAAGAGATGCTGAGGAAAACCTGTGCTGAATTATCAAAATAAAAGAGAGGTGTAAAATGAGGTGGTTATATATGAGGATAGCTGCACAGAGATACGTATAGAGAAAGACCCAAATCTACGTACTAACATCATATTTCTTTGAATCATGTATGTATGCAGGTCTGCTAGTCAAAGCCATGTGTACAGCTATGTAAGTGCTTGTGTATGAACACAGGACCAATTCCATAGACATGAAGGCAAAATTTAGATTTTTCTTGGTATCAAGACAAATGCAGAAAGCAGAGGAGCAGACTAATGTAAAGAAGAGAGACAATTAAGATAGTTCACAAATTTAAATCCTACAAAAATTTTACTTATCTGGATAATGATTCTCTCTTTGGTTACATTTATATTAAGCAATAGTCTCTTCAGAGATCACTACACATCAGGTAATCAAAGGGAATGCAAAAATGTAACGGCATGAGTAAATAATAAGCAAGTAACATTATGGTATTTGAACTTATTAATTGCTCTCTACTGAGCAGAGTAAGCATTTTGTCTTCGGCTGGTCTTGTCTTCATGCATTATTTTATCTACAGCCTTTTATACTTAAACTCCCATTCTGACCCGAGTCATTTCTGTATGCCAGCTGAATTCTCCACCAGTAAATAAACACGTACTTCAGAACTTACGACATTGTGTCACCTACTCTAACTTTATCTTTCTGGTTTTAAAAACATTTCAACTTTTAGCTTTCTTATTTGTAATTTTTGCCATGGGGCTGAAGAATTTTGCAGTTCTTGCAAAGACGTGGTGCTCAGCAATTCTGTGTTGATTCACTGGATGAGTTATTATTCCTTGAGTTTAGGCAGTGACACAGAAAAATGCCCATTTAGAGAGGGGAGGGGATAAAACAGGAAAAGGCACAAATTCTGCCCCTTACCTCAAACTGAGAATGAATCAGAAGTTCAGCTCTCGCCATGGAAATTTCCATTTTATTTCATCGTTATTCCAATTTGTCTTGCAGGCTGATCTTCAGCTTTATCTAGTTTGGGACTTACCTGCCAAAATACAGGGAAAAGGGCTCTGCCTTACTTTGGAGTGCCATGATGATCAGGAGGGATTCAGACAAGCATCCCAGCCCTCCTGTCACTCAGATCAGACCTTTGACATGTTTTAATTTCTTCCATCATCACTTGTGGCCTCCTAAAAGCCCTGCTGAAATTCATGGGAGTCTCAAGTGTTCCCTGCACCTTTTCTGCCAACATACTGTTTTATTTTAATTTTGGTTATTGTTTAAACAGAAAAAAGAAAAAAAAAGAAAACAAACTAAAAATGAAAAACCCAAGCAAACAACAGTTTCCCTTTCCTTTTAGCCAGTTGTTTGGGAAACTGTGTGGATTGTTTTAGATCAATACACCAGTTCCAAATATTGGTGATGAATATCCTAGTGACCAATATCTCACTGATCCAAATACCTTATCTAACCACATATTTAACCAGGTAAATTCAAGTGGCTCTCCAAATGAAATCTTTCTTTTGGTGCCTTAAAGCTTTTAAGAAGAAATAATCTGTCCTTCCCTAATCAAAAGTGGTTCTCTCATAGATGGGACTCCAGTGGTCTTCTCAAAGACTGACAAAATACTGTTGGTGTCCAGTCAGTAACTAAAAGAAATCCATGAATGCTGTAAAAAAGTCATTCTTTCTGGCACTTGAAAAATAGTTGCTTGTATACATCTAAGCAGTAGGATATGTCTATGTAACTGCCTATCTCTCTTGGTTTAAATGTCATTTTTACATAAGAGAACCTTTATTAGTGAATGCCATCTGCACCTGTGAGAGGTAATATTTGCAAAGGTGTACCCTTTCTGTTGCTAGGCTAGTTCGTCTTAAATGGTATTTTCACAGGTACAGTGTTAATCCTTTCTGATTTTACTGTGAAAATGGGGTGCTAGAATTGCATTTTGCCAAACATTTACACAGTGGAAAAAATAAAACAACTTCCCTTCTACTCATCCTCCTTTGTATCATAAGAAATAAATATCATTGATACACCCTATTGCATTGATAATAATTATAATAATAGCTGTTACAAACTTTTCGCTAATACCCTTCTTTCTTCAGTTCTGCTTCATGAACTGGAGTTGAAATACCTCTAAGATAAATAAGTGCTAGAACTGCAGCCCATAGAGTGCAACTGGTTTCTTCAAACCCTCATGAGTTTGTGACCTGCCTAGAGCACAGTTTCTGTGCTTCATCTTTTCTGTGCTACAGCTCACGGCCCATCCTGCTGGCTTTTAAACACAGCAAACACCTCTCATCTGTTTGTGTATGGGCAACCCAGACTTAACAGACTGAAAGCACTAGCAGACAAAGCGCTGGGTTTTGGCATATATATTTACAGGAAGTCAAAGATCATTCCTCCTGGGTTTTTTAAAACAGAAAGTTCAAATTTCTATGAACCTCAAATAACGACACAGTATTTGCCCACGAGTAATGGAAACAGAGGCATGTTGGTGAAAAATGAGGTCTAGGTGGACCCCTCCTCCAATTTTGAAATCCCACAGCACTTGCCATTGCCTTCACCAGAGCCTGCGGCAACCAGACTAAAACCATGGCAAGCTTTGCAACCCTAAAGTGGTCCAGTCCCCAGTGAGAAGGCGTTCTCCCATTAAGAGACAGCAAGTTATCCAGGACTGTGCTACCTGTTACATGATAAATGTATTTCCACGGTCTCACTGCTCTGAAATAAAAATGGGAAAAAAGCTGGTTATGGCTTTTTTCTTTCTTTTCCCAGATGTGAATTTAGAACTTTTAATGGTGTGTTTCAAAGTTGTATTTTGAAAACTGTGTTTAAGGAGGTGGAAAATGATGTGAACACTTTTTTCTTTTCGCATGACAGTCTTGAATGAGAAGCAGTGCTCGAAGACCCACTCTTCACCTGCTGCTATCTGCAAGATTCCTTCTTCCTCATGAGAGAAAGCTCCAAGGATGGGTCTGCAGAGGATCCTGTTGCTGCACAGGGCACCAGGGCCAGCTTTGGGGATAACCACTGAGACAGAGCAGCTGGTTGCAAGTGAACAGCTGCAGAGCAATGTGAACTGGGGCTGGCTGCAGGAAGGGGCTTCTTGATGCCACTTTTGCCATGCAGGTTGGTGGTGCAGCTCCTGCCTTCCAGCCGGCTGGCCCCTTCCTCTGTCCCTTTCCTACCTTGTGCTCTCGTTGCAGAAGGAATGTCTTTCTGCAGAAACATCAGCTGAAGATTTTAGGTTACACATGTAGCATTGAAAGGATCAGTGGAAGATTGGTTTATTGGGCAGCACTTAAAACCTCAGTCCCCAGCTGCAGCTTAAAATGACAACACAGAGCAGCTTTGCCTGATGAAGCATACCAGATCACATCTTGCCCTTTGTGGTGGTGGCTTGTTGGCACTGGGGATGCCTGCTCCTCAGCCTGAGAGTGACTGCACAGGACTATGCTTCTGAAGGTGATGCAGTAGAGTTGCGGCCGCACCAGCACACGACCCCCATGCTGCATCTCCTCGAGGAAGATACAGGACCTGTGGGCCTGGCCATGGGGTACTGTTCCTGCACCCACATTCCCCAGGGTGCAGCAAGAAGCTGACCGCATGCTCAGTATCCCCCTCTATGTTACGCTATTCAAGTTAACAGGAATTAGGCATCACAAAGTTTCAGAGAGCAGTCTGTGGCCATCACGTTACTGAGAGCTGCTGCATGTACACTATGGCAAAGTGATGCATGATAAGGGCTGCAGAACCCCCAGCAGCCCAACTGCCCTGTCTGCTGCCATCCTGTCAAGCGTTTTCTGTCCCCAGGTGAGGGGTAGCTCAGCCCACACCTCTTTGTGGTGGCATCTAGCTGCCCTGCTCCTCCTGGCCTGGGGTATCTCAACACAGCACTACTGCTCAAACCTGCTGCTACCAGCACATCAGAAGGACAAAACTGCTGCTGGCCATAGTTTGTTTCAGGGAGAAACTGGTTTGGGGCTGTCTCCCTGCTAGATTTATGTTCTCTGAAGAGTTAAGTACATTAGTGCAGGTAATCTCACTCCATTACCTTCTATAAAACTGAATCTGTGATTTCCTCCCTGGTGAGCATTTACCATAGCAAAATAGGCTACTATTTTCATATTTAACTCATTGGTAAGTCATAAAACCTGCTCAAGTTGTCTGCCCGAAGAGCAGAAGCTGCAGGACGGGACAGTGGGTTGGAACTTTTACGAGGCCTGGCAGCGTCAGCACAGTAAGCTTGGCATCACCTCTCCCTTGCCCTGGCATCCCTACAGCATCCCCCCCTTCTGCTTTGAAATCGACAAAATTCAGCAATTTACAAGGCTTTTTAAAATCTGAGATGAAGCAATTAAATCTCCAGACTGGAGGATGTGAACCTTTAAAGGCCCTTTGCAGAATATCAAAAGAAACAGAGGATTATATTTAGCAGGTGTGACAGCCCACGCAGGACATTTCATTGAGAAAGGAGCTGACATGAACCAGGAACCGATACTTAAATTAATATAAAACATCTTGGGGGAAAGGTGTTTTCTTTTCTTTTTTAAGCATTAGGAAATCATAACGTTTTCTGGCTTCTTCAAAAGCGAAAGGTCCAAATATACAGGAGTCATCTGGCATGTAAAATAAAAAGGAGGAGCAGAAAGGGGATTGGGACACCTAAAAATGCTTAGGACGAGGCTGGGAGGTGAGTACTGGGGGGCAGGGATGGTATGATCAAATACCTGGCCAATAAACCTAGTTGTGGGTTTTTCTCCCCTGCCTCACTTAAGGCTTTGCATCTGTCCTGGGGCAGTTGCTCAGGGCAGAGGTACAGGACTGAGATGTGGGATCCCTCCCTGCCGGGTGCCTCAGCTGGATAAGCGCCTGCCCTCGTGGCTCTTGGAGCTGCAGCAGCATCCTCTCTCCCACCACCTCCTCTTGTCATTTTCCTTACTCCCTGGAGATGCAACCCTTCATTACAGGGGTGCTTTATTCTGATCACTGTTTCTATTCATATCATAAACCTACCAAGCCTTGGAGTGGAAAATTCGAGTTGGTATTTTTGTGGGGAGGTGTCCACTAACTTCTTGCTTCATTCACTAGTGCGTGTTCCTAATTTTAACCAAAGTGCTCTGTTTTGATTTTCCTAAGCTGTGGATTGAGTGCCCAAAAGCTCCAGTTGTTTTCACACCCACTCAGTGAGGTCCACACAAGCGACGCTGCCCATCCACAGCAGGAGAGGCTATGGTTGTGGGGAAGGTGGGGTGGGCAGCAGCAGGGTCATAACTCTGCACCATGGCCTTTGGGAGGCCCGCAGGGGTCCCCAGGAGGTCTCCATAGGTGGGTGCTGCTGTGGCAAGGCTACCCCACTTTTGGAGTATTTTGTCTCTTTGCTCTGCTAATTTGTGGTGGAAGTGCCTCAGGTTGTTGCGTGGGTTCTTGAGTCACCCAAAAATGCACAGTGGGAATAAAAAGCCATCTTGCTGCTATGGCCATTCTCTGAGGGAGGGAGACGGGTGTGTGATTGCCTGGACTGGCACATTATTGGTTACCCTTTGGCATCGAGAGAGTTAAAGGTCCTCAGCACCCACCAGCCCTGGTCTAGGCAGTGTCTAAAATCCATCCTAGACCCGCTTTATTTTTTCCTTAAAAACAGGAAATGGAGCCCTGAAGGCTTTTTAACTGGAGAGAGAGTGAGGAGGGGGTATACTCACTCTGCCCATACCCAGCCCTGAGCCTGACCCAGACTTGGGGGTCTCTGTGTGTGTGTTTTTTTTTATTTCTTCTCCTTCTTTTTTTTTCCTATTATTTTGGCAGACTTTTTGGAATGTCTGGGAGCTAAGGGCTTTGCTTCATGGAGCAGAATTCTGAAGCAAGAAAAAGAGAAAGTTATAGACTAAACCACAGAAATGTAAACATGTCTGCAGCTAAAATAACTCCACTTTCATTGAAAACACTCCTTGCTCACAATCAGACTTCTGTGTGCTATGCTCAATAAAACTGCATGCTAATAGCAACCAATTAATACATTATGTAGTTCTGCATTAAAAAATGAGACGCTTTTAATTATTTTTTTTTAATTTTATTATTATTATTTTTAATTAAGGGACTACTGGCTTTTCTGCTCCGTACGCTGGCTCTCGGCGCTGACCGCGGGCTTACAAGCGCCGGGGACAGCGGCGGGCGATGCCCGGCAGTGCGGAGGGGCCGAGGCGTGCCCAGGGAAGGCCGGGGCAGCGCAGCGGAGGCGGTGGAGGGAAGAAGCGGCGCCTCGGTAAGGAGCCCGGAGCCCGCGGGAGGGAGGGACGGGACGGACGGGACGGGGCGCACCCCCCGCTTCTCGCCTGCGTGCGCGGCTCGCCCGCCTCCCGCGGGTACGTGGGAGAACGTGAGCAAGGTGAGTGCTGGTGTCACGGTGTGGACGCATCACCTCTCTCCCTTGCCCAGCACAGCCGGGCAGTGGGGCTCTCGACCCCGTTTCGGCCGAACCAGTGTCCCTTGACCCTCCCCTATCCCTTTATTTCCGTGCATTCCGTTATTCATCTCGGTGTCCTCCGGAGCCCCGCTGCCACCTGGTTGGGGGCCAGGCTTTGACTTCACGTCGGGTCCTCTCAACAACCGCATGTTTATTCTGCCCCTTAAAGCGCGCTCTTGTTCCCGGCGCCGGGAGGAGAAGCGATCCGCCGAGCCGAGCCCCCGGTAGCCCTGTGCCCTCCCCCCGAAGGTCCCCCTCACCTCCAATTCCTCCCGGTCCCTCCCGCCTCCCCGTGCGGAGAGGGGGTGCCCGGGGGAGGACGCGGGGAGCTGGAGGGCGGGGGTCCGGTGCGCCCCTGGGGGTTGCCGGTGCCCGGCGGGCGGTGCGAGGCCGCCCCGACGGCGGCGGGGGAGCCGGGGAGCTCTGGGGAGCGGCGGCTGCCCCTCTTGGCGATTGGCGAAAGGAAGAGGCGCACGGAGCCCGAGGCCAGCGCGATGGGCTGAGCCCGTCCCGACTGAAGTGACTCACTGCAGTCGGCAACACCGCTGTCCCCTCTCCCGCTCTCTCACTCCCGCCCTCGCTCCCGCCGCCGGCGGCCGCTGCCTTCCCCCGGCGGCGCCCTCCGGGCCCCGACCCCGTCCCCTCCCGTTCCCTCCCGTCCCCCCCGCCTCCCCCGGGACTCTGGACTCGCCCGCTTCCCAGGCCTCGCCCGGTAAGTCCTTTCCCTCCGGGGCAGCGATGGGGCTGGGGGGACGAAAGGAGAGCCGGGGGCGGAGGGGGAGCGGCGCAGCCGTCGGGTCTTGGAGCGACGGGGAGAGCGGGACAGCGGGCGGCGGGGTGGGCGCCCCTCACCGCGGCACGTCGGCGGACGGAGAAGGACAGCCCCGAGGGCTCGGCCGGGGCGCGGGGAGGCGGTTGGAACCGCTTACCTACTGCAGGCGCTCTTTGCCAAACTGGCCTTGTCCGACTTTCTATGGTTTTTAAGCATTAACGCTGTTTGTTTTCAGGATGGCTGCTGTCTTTTCGGGCATCAGCCTCTGGAATTGTATCATCATCCCCACCCCCTTGCCTTCGTTTTTTTTCCTGGTTTGTAATAGCAGCGGTAGTGTGTTTGTAATTCTTTCAGCAATTCATCGCTCAATTAACTAGTATCTCCATCGCCTTCACAAAAGCTGACTACTTCTTGCGTGTAGGAAAACCTTCAGTTACCTGAGTTATCTGAGGAGAGTCAGAGATGGTTGTGATACTTTTCAGAGTATGCGCTGTGATACAGCACACGGAGATCGGTTTTGGTGACCAGGTTACTTTGCTGTGGAGTTTGGAGTATACGTAATGATATTTACAAAAGCTGAAGTTGCAAGTTCTGGCTGACATAAACTTCCATTCATTGCTGCTGTTGCTGAGAAGCCAGGTTACAAGTAAACTGGCTCTTTCTCTAAGGAAGTTTTTATTTGTATTGAGAGTGTCATTCTGTGAATTAACACTGTGCTTTAGTTCTGAAGTAATAGTTTGGATATTGCATTCTGCCCATGTAATTTTGAGTCCGTTAGGAAAACCAGGATAGGTCTATGAACTGCACATGGAGAAATGTCACATTCCTTTGGTTTAACCCTTTAACCACTTCCCTGGTTTCACTGAAACAAGCAGACAAAGACAGCTTCTCACTAGGGTATGAAATGTGAACTTTCATCAGGCTATATGTATCACGTATGTGTTTTCAAGCACACCTGAACAGATAAGAAAATCAAGGATGATAAATAGATTGTTTGACAACTTTCTAATTAAAAAAAAATAAGTATAGTCAAAAAATAAACTAAGCTGTACATCATATGGGACAAATATATTTTAGTGTTGATAATCTTACCTATTTCTTAAAGGACATCTGTAAAACCAAAGATATGATATATTGGATTAGTCCAATAGTCATTTTGTGTATGAAAATGTCTTTCATACACATACTCAGGCAAACGATGGCAAACCTTCCATGGGATTCTTTGAAAAACTGAAAGGAAAAAAAATCACTATCTACAAAAGCATTTCAGGGTTTAGAGCTTTGACCAGCGTTTGTCCCCACCTCCCACAATTTAGTCCCAAAGTTAAACAAATCATATAGTACTGGATAGAGTTACACGTTACAGGAATTTTATAAATGATCTGTCAGTATAAGTCCTAGGTGTGATTAGTCAAGACTTTTTGCTCCTAAGGTGTTACTGCATTTGGATTGTAATTGATGCAGCCTTTGGTTCTTAAAGGTATGTTCCAATGGATATATACTTAGCATATTTTCCTTCTGGTTGTTTATAAGTGGTAGTGACTGTGGCTTCTCTCTCTTTCTTTTAAGCAAGTTTGAGTTCTTTGTCAAGCACCAAGGAAATCTGGGTGTATGAATCCATTGAGGAGTTTCCGTGATAGGAACTGTAAGCTTAAAACACAGATTGCTACAAGCTTGGAGGTAGTGTCTCTTACCTCAAGTACACTTGGTTTTATGTTAATAGGTTAGACCTTTCCTATCTGAAATACCAGGCTACACCCCACAGTTGTTAGTGTTCAAATGATGATACCACCCAAGGCCGGTGCTTTCACCTTCACAGTGTAGATTCATCTTTGCTACATGGTCTTCCATGGAAAGTTTATAAAGTGTGTGCATGGAGTTGTGTAAATGAATACAAACCCCTGGGATGTGTGTTGTAATCCAGTTGGTTTGAACAATGCCACATGGGCTATGGAATGAGGCAAATCCTCCCCCATTGTGCTTTCTCCAAAACCGTGGCGCTTCACTATCAAAAGGTGAGACTCATAGCATTGGTTCTCCCTCTGCAGAATGCTGCATTGGACCACTTCACTGAGGTTCCTGCATACAGCAGTTTTTCCTCTTGGTTAAATACACTCCAGTGAGGATCAAAAACCGTGACAAGCTTTTGCAGTGCTGTTGGCATCTGGTAGCCCTGAAACGTTACGTTTCGTTTCCTTCCTTTCCTTGCCTCTGCCTTACTAAATGCTCCAGGAGTTACTAGCAGGTAACAACAAAATAGTACCAAATGTTTGGGTTGAAGTTAACCCTTTCCCTGAGATATCTGTTGTGTTGGGCTTTTTCCCACTATTGGGAAGTTTGTCATTTTATTTCAAGTGATTTTTTGTATTATGATTTTTTCAGGAAAAGGCAGCTTTAAGTGCAAACCGTACTTCTTTTAATCAGTGCAAACCATACCTCTAATCATGCAAGTTGCTCTGTGGAAATGTGTGTCCCGAACTCGAGGTGGAAGTTGTTGACAGGGGTATGGTGAGAAAAGGCCCTTTGAGCCTGATCTGTATCAGCTGAGGTCAGCAGTGCAGGCTTAGCCTTGAGTGTCTGATGGTGCCCACTGGTTTTCTGCTGTATAGCTGGGAAGGCCAGGGACTAGTTTATAATCTGTATGTCAGCTTTCCTATACAGTTGATTTAAAATGCTTTTGTTTGTTAAAAAAAACAAAGTTCATGTGGGTAAGATATTTTCAACCTGAATTATAATGATGTTTGTCTTGGGTTGAAAGAATTATTTTTTGTGCAGTAACACCACACTGTTTATTATTATACCCACAACTGGCCACTGTCACAGCCACTAGAATACTTTTTATTTCTAGCCACACACTTTTTGGCAGGCAGGTTTCCCAGTAAAGTCGAGCATCATTTTGTCTTTCAGTTGAAGGCGTGAGTCACGAGAATTTCTCTCGCATTGGTGTTTTGGAAGGTAATGATATAAGTGGAGAAAATCTAATGTATTTCCTTCACAGCATAGTTAACTAGTGTAGGTAGAAAACTGACAGTCTAAAATTACTTTGCTAAATTTAAATGTAAGTAAGAAGTAGGCAATAGGAAAAAATTAAAGGGTATATCTAAATATGGAGTTGCGGACGTATCTGTTATATTTAAACTGCATTTTAACCTCTTCTATTTATATTTAGTGGTATGTGTGTAATCTGAAGGCTTGATTGAATTCAAGAAATAGTAATTTCACAATGAAAACCAAAGAGTGTATTCTGCTGTGGATGTAGTTCATGTCCGCGTTAATCGGTGTGTATACCAAAACTGAAATGTATGCAGTGAGACATTTTTTATGTTGTGCGAGAGGAAGAGTGGTATTTGATCTAAAACAAGCATGAATGGATTTGCAAAAAGCCTGCTTCCCATACTGCTGTGGGAAGCGTGTCTCCTGCTGACTTCTGTGGCACTTTTTCTTGCGTGGGGTACGAGGCTGCTCTGCGGGGCTTGTTTTCATCAACTTACCTTTGCCATGGCCCATTCTGAAATGCCACTTTTTAATTTAGAAAGCTACCCTAGTAAGTGGGGTCTCCTTGCATGCTGCTTGCATGAGATGAAATCCCTTCTTGGCACAACTTCATTCCAATAAGAAAAAACATATTCCAGGAACAAAATACATAGTTATTTTTGTTTGATAAAGCATCATATAAATATTAATTGTCTGCCCAAAGAAAAAACGATAAACGTATGTTTTCATTTGAGCTGAAGATACCACAGGCTTTGATAGAGGACGGGTTAAAACTAAGGGCATCGAATTGTAGCTGCACACGCTGTTCAGCAGAGCTGTTCAGCAGAACTCTGAGTGACTACTTGTGTCTGGGAGATTGCTGTTGTGCACAAGTGACTGGAAAGCTGGGGTCTTGGTTTTGAATTGAGGTCTTCTGTTTTGATTCATTTTAATGTGGACACTAACTGATACCCAGGTGCTTAATAAAGTGTCTTGGTAGTAGCAATACTTCCAGCCTTCTCACTGTCTGCTAAAAGACACCGGGCTTTTGCTGGTCCTTTTAGGAGGGAGAAGCTGCGTGGATGCTTAGACACTCTGTAGGATTAGTAGGATATTAAAAAGCTGCTGCTGCTTTAGATGCTGCTCATGCAAACGAACATTGACTTCTGTTGTATTTCAGGTCTTCTGAATTTTTCAGGTATCTGCGGCTTTGAACTACACATGCCTAATTAGCTGCTGATTTGAAAAAGAAAGTCTGGCTTGTAGGAGATGATGAGCACCGGCAGGCCCAGTACTGCAAGGGGCAAGTTAAACAAATCTGAGCTTAAATGTGGTTTCAATCAGCTCCATTTAGACACCCAAATTTTCAGCTTTCTCCAGGAGGTCCATAATGAAACAGGCTTGTTTTCTTTTCACCTCGCAAAGAAATAGCAACAGGAGAATTCTCATTGAGCTCGCATTGGCTGAATAGCTAGCGGCTGCAGGAGAGCAATTCGGGGTGCTAGACTGGATGGGGCGGTGTAAAGGAGTTTGGCTGGGAGTGTTGCCTATGACTAACACACAACTAGGCCCCTAATGAGAGGCAAGCAGGTCACAGCCATTGCTGCAGCACCTGGGCTGCTAGCTGGGGTGCAGTGGGGTGATAGAGGCAGGCCTGATTAAGACTCTGCAGGTGTGAGGGGGTCAGGAGTAGGGTCCCTTCCTTCTTAACCTTTCCCTATCCCAAATATATTGCCTGCTGAACTAGCAACTTTTCCATCTGCTTTTTACTGTCTGCTACAAGTGGTCAATAAGGGTCTTTTTTTCTTGGCTAGTATTATGCTGTTAGTAAATATGCATTGCTTCATTAAGTTTTCAGATCTTTTTCATTTTTTTAGTAGTGGCTTAGGAGTAGCAGCTTGCTGCCCTATAAACTACTTGCAACAAAATTGTTTGCAAAATCTGATTGATTTCTTCTAATTCGTAAGTCATGCAGGCTTACCAGTTTGAGCTTTTCAAGCCTTCTGGCCTTGCATTGAGTTTATTACTTTATTTTTAGCTTATTAAGTATGGCTGCACACAGTGTATTTGACCTGATTTGACAGCAGCAGACTCTTTCAAGAAGTCTCATATTTTTTGATACTCAGTAGCTATACTACATGCAGTGATTTGTTTTGGTACAATTAAGCGCATATCTGAAAATCATGTGGATTTAGGAAATTGCACAATGTATCTTTTACTGTAAATTACTCTCATAAATGAGAACAAAAAATGGAATATGGCAATTAAACAATTCACTTTAGACAAATTGTATTTATCTTATGGTTTACATTTTACTGTGTAACTAAAAAAGGCTTTATAAAGAAAGAAGTCCGGTAGCTATGTAGAAGGAAAGTCTTCTAAGCAAAATTTAGCTTTCTAAGGAGGCTTTGTCAGTTCCGAATAAACCCTGCAATAAATTTAAACCCGGTGTTTTAAAATTCTGTTTATAAAATGGACTGCTCTCTATAGAGTTCACAAATTATACACTAAGGATTTATAGTAAACTACTAAAGTAACATTAATAGGTTGCATCACAACGTGCACTGAGACTAAACTGCAAAACCTTGAAAAAGCAGCTAATTTGCAGGACGCTTGCAAAGCAGACCTGGTGAAAGTTCTCCATAATTTCTCTGAAGAACCACTGTTACATGGATTGTTCTTCAAAGGCTTAGAGAAGTTTTGAGGGGTTTTTTATTTGCATAGGCTTGTGTCCATGGCATTAAAAATAGGTTTGAAAAGGAAAAAATAAAAGATATAATATCTAAGATAAAGGATTTAACATCAAATTAAGATCTAGTTTGGTTCTGGTGGGTATCTTGTGCCTTTTCTTGAATTTCATTATGTTTGCCCAGAATGGGAAGGTGGGAGTTGGGGCTAGTGCTTTTTATTCCTTCGCTACATTTATAAGCTCTTTAGTACTTTTATGTATTTATAGCAAACAGTCTGTAACATGCTCTGTATCTCTTGCAATCAAGACAAACCAAATCATCTATTACCAATATGTATGTCAACATCTTGAAACCACAAAGAGCACCTTCCTGGTAGGCACTACCAAGGCTTCACCTCAGCAAAGCCATTTATCACCCTCTGGAAATGAAGAGAGAAGGTGGAAAAATCTGAACCTGACATGTTGGTTCTTCTATGTGAAGATGCCAGTTCTATGTGATGAGACTGAAAAATGGGTTTAGGAGGGTAGGATCCACCTCACCTAGCTGTAGCCATCTAAAATCAAGCATCTAGTTTACAGTAATTGTGTGAGTTCCCTCCCTAGTCAGAGGACAGGTTTATCTTGCCAGTCTGAGACAATTGTTAGTTTGGGAATGTCACTGAAAATGCAGACTCTGATCATCAAATTGGGTAGGAATTTGGGTTGCAGGACTTGGTATCTTGGCTTTCAGATGGCTGGCACTGAGTGCACTGAATTCTGTATCCAGGGACCAACCTATGCTCCTGCAGCTTACCTTAGGGAGCTGGAGGAAAAAAACGTAGGTAAAAGTATAGCAGAGAGACCAGGTGAATGTTTTACAGTCTGACTGGGAAGGAATCGTGTTGTTTATTATTTTCATTTTAAAGTTGACCTAGTACATAATAGTTTCATTTTTACTGTCAAACTGCCTTTTAGCTGTCCAGTTTTATCACCAGCAATAGAAACATTAGGAATAGAAACAGAAAGCCTTTTTATGCTTTCTGCACTGCTGTCTCTTTTAACTTCATTAAAAAAATGAAAAAATGGAAACATTAGCCATCTTTTTTTTTTTTTATCATTAGAGCAAGATAGGAATGGATTAATACTGCTGTCTTTCTGTTAATATTCTGTTCTGCTCATAAAGAAAACAGTAATGCAAGTTGTTTTTTTTAACTGGTCCACTATCTCATCCTGCATAAAAGGGTTTTACTAACCACATGGACAGTACGTCCAAATATATGTGCTTTCAAAGCACAGCTATGGAAAGCCTGCTTTGGAGCGCCCATAAGCTTTGTGCCTGGGATCAGGAGCAGTTTTTTGCCCCTGCTTGGTGTCTTGATGTGGAAGTTGTCCCTGCAAGGGGTGCAGCTGACCTCTGAGGTTGCAGTCTGCAAGAGCCATGAGGAGGGCGGGAAGGACCAGCTTTGTGCTTGTTATTTGCTTGTGATTTCCATGACACTTTACAGTAAAGACAGTAGGAACTAAATGTGGGCCCAGGGAGCTCAAGCTGTGGTTGGTCTGCAGAGCAGTAATGTGGAATGGGAGGTTCGGTTTGCTGAAGGGCTTAAGAGCCAGGGTGAAGGGAATTATAGCTCTCCTCGTCTCCTCTCCCTCTCGGTTACCACCACCCTGTGTGATGTGATGTGATGTGCCTGGAACAGGACAGGGGACCCAGTGGTCACTCAGCTGCTCACAGGGGCACATCCAGCCCTTGCTTCTGCCCCTCGTACTTAGTTAATGAGCCCTGATGGGTTTTGGTCTAGGATAGGATTTATATAACTCCCTCTTTTCTGTGTTAGTTTCGCAGGACTAAAGGGGAGTGAGAAGTAGTAAAAATCTATTTTTGGTCACTAAAGTAAGCAGACATGACTCAGAATACTCACTGGGAACAGATCTGCTGGATGAAAAGGTGCCATTTTTACATAGTCACTTTTCTGACCATGCCCTTTAAACTCTTACAAAAATAGAATACTTTCTCTGGCACTTCTCTTGGAAAGCAGAAATGGGAGCGAGAGCAGGGATGTTCGCTGCACTTCAGCCCTGGCTTTGCAACTGGACTAATTGTGTATCAGTTTTGTAAGGCATATGTAACATATGTTTAACACCAGGAAAAATAAAAAGAAGGCATTTGAATTTTGTGGGGAGGGGATTTGAACTTGGCTATCTTTACCATTTGTAGTGGAAAAGTGTGATTCCTAGTTCCTGCCTGTTAACGGTTGGATGAATTCTGGGTAGCTCTCTGCGCTGATTTCTGGCATCCTTGTGTCCCTGCAGAAGTACAGTTCAGATCAGTAGACTTGTCTAAAGCACAGCAAGGCTCCTTTTGACTATTGACTCTGGGTTCCAATAGGACTATGCGAGGTGAGTGGCCTAAGCTAAAAATGAGCCTGAAACCACACTGACGTAAGCTGTGAGTGTTTATGGACCTGTGAGGAAACAAATCATCCCTGTCAACCAGCATCCTGAAGTGGCAATGTTGACACTCATGTGAGAAGTGAGTACCCCCCTTGCTGGTGGGATGAATGTTTTGTTGGGGGATTTTTTATGGTTTGGTAGGAAGCTAGAGCTTGGCTGGTGCACAGAAACTCAAAACCAGTGTTGTACTCCACCGTATGTGCTTATGGGTGTTTGTCAGTCCTGTTGTTCTCCCTGAGATCATTGGTCTCTTGAAAAGAAAAACAAGAAACCCATTTTAACATCTTTTCCGCCTTCAGTTGGTTTTATATGGAAAAAAACACCAACCTATAAATTCCTTTTTCCCCTCCATTCCAGAATAACCCATGAAAGGGTTTGAAACCTCTTGAGTTTCTGTTCAGTGGATGAAATCTTGACCTTGCTGAAGTGGTTGAAGCTTCTTCATTGGCTTCTGCGAGGGCAGAGCTCTTCAGTTTGAGTGTTTATTCCTCATGTTTCCATTGGGCCTGGAAAGCCCTGGAAGTGTTTTCACTGTAGTGATTTCCTGAAGCCTTAATTCCCCCAGTTACTATGGCATTTAAAGGCACTGTCTTTTCAGCATAGGAAATGGGCACTGCTTTTTCTCTTGGTAAAATTTCCCTTGGAGGAACTCAGAGAATTTCCACTTTCTCTCTGTGGGCTCATCTTTCATAGGGGAAGAGACATGGGTCATCTGCCTGCAGATCTTATGACTCCTGCTCCGTCTCTCACCTCCTCCCAGTCCCTTGGCAGCCAGAAGTCAGGGAAGATTGACAAGGTCTCCTGTTTTAATTCCTCACAGGGCCCAGTAGCTTCCCAAACAGGGAAATCCTACCTTTTCTGTTTTAAATTTGAAAGGTGTTTTGGATATGATGACATTTACAGCCAAAGTACATCAGCTTTTACATATCAGCTCCTTCTCTTGCAGTGAGACAGGTGATTTCAACGGCCCAGGATGGGGAGGAAAAGCACAAGAGGCTTGGGGGACACACAGGATTGTCACTAACCAAAAGCTGAATGGCTGTGAAGATGGGTCTCAGCCCTGTTTGCATTGTCTAACAGGGAGCTGAGACCACTACGGGGAAACCTTAAACCCCAGTTTTGAAATAGAGCTGGTTTAGAAGCTTTCGGTCTTCAGAAATCCTATGTGCTTTCTCTTACCAGCGCTAAAATGGTTCTTAAATACAAACTCACCCAAGGAAGAGGCAGCATGACAAAACACAGGGTGTAACGAAGCACGTTCATTCACCTTCCGTCAGACTGAGCTCAGAGGTAGCACTTAGGTGCTGAGGTGCCCAATGCTCTGAGCACAGCCTGACCTAGAGGGGTGCATCTGGGCCTGTGCCAGGGTTAGCTGTGGGGTTTGGTACGCTGGCATTTCTTAACCACAATGAACTGAAGGGCTACCTACAGTTTTTAAAGTTATACCCCTCTTTTTTTTGTGCTTGCATATCTGGCAGTTGTTTGCCAGGGGCAGAGGGAATGAATGAGGAGCTTAGCTTTTAGGTAAACAAAATGTTACTGTTGTACTGCTATAATTACAAGCATTTTAAATTAGGTATTGACAGCAGCTGAGAACCAGTTTTCAACTATGCCTGCTGGCAGGCAATGAGATGTCTACCAGCTCCTAAGGGGAGCCTTATTGCAGGCTGTGAGAATAACTCATTAACCAGTTAGTCTATGGCGGTGCTACTCCACATATGGTCGGCGGGATGCTGGTGGTCTGGAAGGCATTAGAAAGTGGTCTGAGAAATGGCTGCACAAGAAAGGCAGAAATAGCCCCACATAGACCGATTTGCATTCCCACATTGCTGGCAGGTATGTGCCCGTGTCAGCAAGTCGCCCTCAGTCAGCAAACTGTGCTGGGATATAATTGCCTTAGCCCCCCGATGTGAACCCAAATGGATGGATCTTGAGTAATTGCATGTGAGGGGAACCTTTGCTTGAGTACATCAATGTGGAGCAAGTCTTCCTCCATGAAGGAGTATGAGTACTTTGCCTCTTCTTTTTTGTGTTTTTTGAAGCATGGGATGGGCTGAGGGATGCTGCTTCAACATCCATGCTGCTAGAGGTAATGAATGCTGCAGGGAAACGGATGGCGGCGAGCCCATTTCCTTCACAGTGGGAGGAAAGTAGTAATTCAGGAGACCATTAAACATTAGAAATACCTCTACGAGGTCCCTACAAAGATACACTCCATTTAGGTTAAAGTCCCATAGGGCCAATTATCCTGGAAGAACATAAGAACTTAAACAAAAGCTGAGTTAGGTATGCTGCCCACCAATGGGTTGGGGCAAAAATGGATGCAGTGAGAAAACACTCGTGTGTATTATGAAAGTGAGAACATTTAGAGTAGGTCTGTGTTATAACCAACTTTTAGTGTTCCCCCAGGATCAGTGTGCACAGGAAATATCTGTGGCATGCTTGCTTTTCCTGGAGATGACAGCAACCCTTTGGCAGCCACTTTGTAATACGTGCTTCATACTTTTCAAAGTGTTGGGCTGTTGTTTCACGAATGTGCATTGATTTTTCTGGTGTCAGAGCCTTTATGCTTGGCATTCTACTCTTCCTAAACTTGCTCATTCCCATTCCAACCCTGGACATTTCTCCTCTAGTGCCATTTGGTGGCTGTGATGGTGCATTTGTTTTTCTCCATTGGGATGGGACTTGAGGAAAAAGAGAAGCCAGCAAAAGTCCCTTGTGCTCCTTGTGCAAAAGTAACCTCTGTGATCTCTGATGTCTGGGTAGCTTTGGACTCCTAGAGATGGAGGGTTAAGGCAAACAAATTTGAAACCCTTTGCTTCTGTGAAAGTTTTCTAAGACTGGGCTGAGTAATTTACACAAGACTACAAAGCAGAGCTTGATACTAGCATTGGGATTAAAGTCTGCCTTTGCTTCAGCTCTAGACCACAATATTAATTGAACATTTAGCTATTTACAAGAAGACCTGAGCACTGGAGTGCGCTGAACCTTCAGGCAAAAGACTTTGAAAATGAGTCAGATCTGAGACGCTGGAGCAACAAGTTCCTAAGTGTTCACCAATGCAAATTGCTGTCTGATCTTGAAATGGCCTCTTCCATTTAACACTATAAAAGAACTTTCTTAAGAGAAGACACAGTAAACAGTCTGAGGTCTAATAACTGGACATGCAAGCCTGAAAGGTTTTAAAATACTGCTTTCTTAAATAAGAGTCATTAACATTGTAACTGATAATGAGAAAAATGCTCATGCCATTAGTGGTTTACCACTTTGGTTCCGAAAGGATAAAAACAACTTCATAAAAGAGACCACAGACTGTCCATTTTCAGCCTCGGCATAGGGCAAATGCTTCAGAAAATACAAACCCCATCATTTAAAATAAGAATTTACTATTTGTGTTTGGGAAACACGGTCAAAATACCCTTTGACTGCACGAGAAGGTGGTGATATGGGGTGAGGTGGCTGCAGCTGAGGGGGAGTGTGGCGGCTGGCTCTGGTGTGGTGTAGGAAGCCCAGCGCTGGTTGTCCTTTCCTGGGTGCTGAGACAGATAGAGCACTGACTTATTCTCCCAATGGGACCAGTATGAGCACAGCCTCTGCCTCCCAGCCTGCTTTTGTGATCCTTGCCTGTGTGGGGAAGTCTTTCTAGCCTTTGTTTGGTGATGGTGCAGGGGTCAGTGGGTATGTGAGGACATCCTGGGGTCCTTTCTGCATTGGCCTGGGCACAGCCTGCTGCCAGAGTAATTAAATTTTCCAAAAATGGTTAAATTTGAGTGTGCTTGTGGAGGAAATAAGATACTGTGTCGGGGAGGTGCTCAGTGCCTCAGGGCATCACTAGGACTTGGTGGCTGAAAAGCAGCATCAGTGTCAGTGGTATGACCTCGTTTAATTTGTCCATCTGGGCCAACAGCTTTTTTCTTTTAGAATGGCCCTTCCTATTCTTCTGTGCCCCATTTCCCTCTGGGCAAATTAGGCTGGACCCTGTACCCTGCTCAGGTTAGTAGAAGGGCTTCTGTTGACCTCAGCCAGGCCTGACTCAAACTCTCAAGAAGACCTGGTGTTTTCTCCTGGGAAAGTTAAGTTTGGGACTCAGCACGCTGTATTAGAATCATAAACTCGTAGCATTCTAGCTT
This sequence comes from Psittacus erithacus, assembly GCA_009867235.2. NCBI lineage: Eukaryota > Metazoa > Chordata > Aves > Psittaciformes > Psittacidae > Psittacus > Psittacus erithacus. The sequence goes on from WYDI02013492.1 coordinate 56,881, forward strand.
CATCTTTAGTAAGGGCAGCTGGAGGTTGAAGTGTTTTCTCAGACTATGTTTGATTGTAAATACAACTACACTGAGTTTTATTGATGCTTCATGCAGCCCTATTACATTGACTACAGCATCTACTCTTATGTAAAAATGGAAAATTTCCCCAGCTCCCCTCATGAAAATGACTGTTGTGCCTTACTCAAAATGAAAAGTCAATCGCGGAAGGAACACAGCTGGGCGAATGTCAAGACAAACAGAACAGTGCCAGGGTGAATTTTTATGGAAATGCTCTCTGAATAGTATTTCCATGAAAAGGCAACTTACTCGCTGATGTAGGCTGTGTTTGCATGAAGGAGTGTGATGTACCACACCCTGAATCTGTCAAGGTCTGTAAACTTTTCAGGGATTTTAGTTTAGGCAACAGAGAGGCCATATTTAACACACAAAGGTTTTCTTTACTTCAGTGTAACTATGTTATCCCCAAAGGTGGAAGATATAAGCCAGGGGAAAATAAAAAAGAAAGTTTATGGAAGAGACATTTTAAATATAAACTTCAAATATAATTTTGAGATATAAAGGAAATTGATCTATGAAAAAGGAAATTTTCAGTATCATGAAAAATACTGACATGGCCTTTCAACAGCATCCTAGCCATAAGGATGAGTTGTAAGTCTGTCTGTGTCAGGCTATGTGGTGGAGGAGCAGGAGTGGCTTTAAAACTGCAAAAACTTCTCCCTGCTGATGGCAGTGGGATTTTTCAGATTCACGTTTGTAGAATCAAGATTAGGAGAACAATTTAAAAAGCAAGAAATAAAGGATGATTGATGTTAGTGTTCAAAAAAAAGCAAATGGTAAAAACATCAGCCCATACTTGAAATGCCACACTTAGATCTACATAAACACCTTTTTTGGAGATATTGTAGCCTTCTCAATGGGCTGGTTTCCAAATGGCCTGACTGATTTTACTGTAGACTTACTGCCTATCAGCAGGGCTCTTGCAAAGGTAGATTTTTGGAATCTATTGATTTTCCCTTGTTTCTGGGACTTTTTTGTGTCATACCAATCAAGTTTGAAATGCGTTGAGAGAAATTTTTGAGGCAGAGTTGGAATTTTTCAGCCTATTCCTTCATGTCTCTTTCTGAAATAAATGGGAATGCTTTTTTTGTTTTTGTTTTTTTTTTTTAAATTTATGTTGGCTTAGAACTTTATGTCATTGCTATTTTAAGAATAATAACCAAGAATTTCTATGCTGATTTGATTGTTTACAGTTCCTTTTGACGCTGCCAATGATAAGCAGGAGGTAATAGTACTAAGCATGTTCTGTCATCCTCTCAAAACTTGTCACTGTTGAATAGACATATGACTGTGTGTGGGGTTTAAAGGTAAAGGCATTTGTCAAATGCTATAATGTTTTCATAAAGATCTGCAACGGAGATCCCATTACTGAAAAATTTTGGAATGGGTAGTCTTTGGCTCTGGTAGCTGGGAGTAGAAATGAGTGACTGCCATTTTTAAATAGTATTGGATTTGCCAAAAGGGAAAAAAAAAATAGGAATCTCTGCAGGAAAATTTTGGAAACTGTGAGCAGATTTGGTCATGGTATTAAAGAGTTAGGAGATGTGCTTTGAAAGGGGAAGGTAGGTGTGCTGCTTCCCGATACTGATGTAGGTCTCTGAATTCCAGTTGGTTATGAAGTTGGGGATCCATGTTGTTCGAGGACCTTACAGCAAGTAGCCATGGGGAAGTGACCAGGAATCACCTGGCAGTGGCATGTAGGAGCGCATCCCTCCTTGCTAGGTGACAGTGGTCACTGTCCATGCTCCTCTTTCTGAACCTCCCAAGCTGGCATGAAGCCCATCTAATAAATGCAATAAGCCATGGAAAATGCAGTGGTAGCACGTGCTGACATGGGTGGAACACACATGAGGATGGAGAAGGGGATCCTGTTACCTCCTGTTCAGCTGCACGACCTTTCAGTGAGTAGAGAACTAAATGTTAACCCTTTCAAAGCTCTCTTGGTGAACAGGGAGAAGGCAATAAAGTGCTACTTCACTGAGGTTTGACTTAAAAAAGGCTGTATAAGCATAGAAGTGCCATGGGGAAATAAGAGTATGAGTGGCTCAGCAAGTATTGTAGATGTCAATGGCTGTCCTGGGGTGAGTGAATACAAGGCTGGGTTCAATCTGCTGCAGTCAATAAACTTTGTGCTGTGCTTTCATGCTCTGCGATGTCAGAAGAGCGCTGGAGTGGATTGCAGCCTTCTGTTTACTCTGGGACTGTTTATCATCCCTTGTGTAGTTGGAGACATGTTTCACTACAAGAAGCAATTGAAAGGGCATTCCCCTAAAGAAGAAGAAAAGTCAGTTTATATCAGTGCATGACTTCCTACTATCTCTGGTTTACCCCCACCCGCCATATACCCACAAATGTATTCCTGTGTCTCCTACTTATCACTAGAAAGGCGATATTTTATCTCTAGGTTATTTCCTCAGTACTTTTATTTTTCAGCCCACTACAGTAAGGGTTCATAGGGTATATCCAGAAAGATGTTTTTGTTCCCCCACCTTGGGTTTCAGTCCCAAGACTGCCAATTAAATTATCCCATAAATCCTCCATTATAGGTAGTAAAACCTAATTTTAGATTTCCTGCCCACTCTAGTGTCCTGCTTGATTGCTACCAGTTGGATAGAGGCTCAACCTGTTAAGCAGACAATTGCAGTGAATTGACTGTTTCTTTCTGTGCCACATGTGGAGAACTTTTTAATATGTGGCATTTGGTCATAATTCTCTCTGGTGAATTTCAAGCATTCAGTTGCTCAAACGTTTTTGGTCTTTTTTTTTTTTTTTGGAGGCTGTAAAGTAGACGTCTGTAATTTATTCTTTTGTCAAAATTTTTGTTAGAGAAAAGGTTGTTACTGTATGGATTAGGAAAAATGTTAACCTGTCTGCCGCCACTAAAACATTAATAGCTTAAAATCAGGTTTTATACAATTCCTGTTTAAAAGAAACCCCCTGAGTAAACGGAGCTAACACATTTCTGTGCAAGCTGAAAATATTTCAGGTTATCTGTATATAAACGTTTTCTTCCCCTTCTTGTTCAAATACATTATTTAGCTGCAAACAGTGCTAATTTTCTTGAGGGCAGCTTCTGCTAACCATATTCTCATGGAGGAGCATTTGTTTCACATACGGTATCATTAAAGATTCCTATATTATTCTGAGCATAAATTACCTCTAGCTTGGCTTTTTTCTTTGTAAACTTTACTAAGGACAAACAATAAATAAAGTTGTCACAAAAAATGAATTTATCATGTGAATAAGGTGTAAGTATTGGTGCAAAAGTGCTTTGGTCTTTGGACAAAAGGGTATTTGCATTCAGCATGGAGTACTTCTATCACTAAGATTTATGTAGCATTCAAAAATGTGTACGTAAGGCAAAACGGGAGCCTAAAATGCTATGAGAAATTTACAGCTTTCTTTGGCTCTCTGCTAGATTTCTTGGTTTTGTTGTTAACCTGGTAAAATTCTTGACCCATCCAAATCACAGATTTGGATACTGTAGAGGTGCCTGAGTGTATCTTGTACCTCCACAAAGCACTGTCTTTTGGAATGGATGTATTTCCTGCCTGAATGAATTGGTAATGTTTTAACAGCCTATGTCAAATCAGGAAGGTACGTGGCAGTTGGCAAGGGACTTTTTCATCTCCAGAGTACAGTGACAGGAAGTTTAATTCAAGATATAGGGTGTATATAATCTCACAGCCATTTGCAAAAAGGGGAAAAATGCTGCTAAGAGATGGCATGTTGAAGGAGCAAGCATTTCTTCTCGGACTGACACATGTGCCGGACCAGGACTTTCCTCCGAGATCCAGCTTTGATGATCCATCAACTGGCTTGCATAAGTAGTCGTCAGCTGAACCTATTGGTGACAACCATAGCATGTGCTGGTAGTGCTAGGATGATGGCATGAACTCGTCACTTATGAAGCATCTGTCCTTGCTGGCGGGCAGGACCACGGGCACAGATGAGCAAATTCATGTGTTTAGTGATCCTGATCCACAGATGCCAGCAGTCTGTGAGCTGTGAAGTGAATCATCCCCCTTTGGCAGTGCTGTCCTGTGTGGGTTCTCTGAAGTCTAATTAAGGCTGCTCCTTTTGATCTTTCCCCTCAGTGGAGGCACTAACAACATTTCCCTGCTTCACCCAGCTGTTTGCTTCCCTCACTCGTTATGCAACATAGTATTTTCAAGGCTATTAACCCCATTAAATTTGGGAAAAACCAGGCAATGATTCCTAAGCTGATGGAAGAAAAAGTCAAGAAGCATACACAGTATGATATCTCCAGTCTTGTTGCTCAAAGAACTAAGCTAAAAATGGAATAACTGTGGTCTCCTTGCTACATGAATCTTCTCCACCTAGCTTTGTTTATTGTACTGTGACTCTGTGTGGGGTGATTATCATTTGTTGAGTGATGCCTGAAGTACTGTATAAAAAATAAAACATACACAAAGACTAACAAGGAAGAGAAGAAAGGAATTTAGGCCTCCCAGTCACAACACTGTTCCTTTAATGGCTGATGAAATATTATATGTATTTTTACAGTCATGTTATTTGTCCAATTTAGGAACCTGGAAACATGAAAAGGGGTGGTCATATTAGTGCTCAGAAACAGAACAGAGAGAAAGTAGGAAACAATCTATGTGTTTTCTGTACTGTTCAGTACAAGAGAGATAGACAGTGCCCTTTGGGGTACAGAGCTCTATGAATTGCTGCGAAATTTCTTGGATGTGTAGCTGGCTCCAGAAATCACTTCTTGCAGGAGAACCATGCTACACAATCAGAACTTTAGGTCCCTAGACAAAGTGCCAATAAAGGAACCCTTGAAATTTAATCCATCTGATTCAGTCACATCTGTATATCTGTAGACAGATTGGGAAGAAAATTCTTCTAAGCAGAGAGTGCTTGATTTATCTGTGGGGTATAATTCTGAAACCTAATCCTAGTGTGTAAAAGGTCAATACTGTAAATTATGTCCTAGTTCAATGTTTGGTGTCAGGACTACCAACAGCACCTTCATCTGTGCCAGAGATTCCAGCTCCCCACTGTATCATCATCATCTGCGTTAAATGCATATTTATTGTACTCTGAATTTCTAACTTAGGAGCAGCAAGAAGTGAAGACAATTTGATACCCAGTCCAGTAATGCTAGGAGTTCGACACTGATTCATTGTACTGGGTGCTGTCATACTTATCTCATTTAAAAATTAGCTTTTTGCATTGAGCTGAGAATTTTGTTGAATATCCAATATCTTGCATGGGAATGCTCTTAATTCTAGGTATCCGGCTTTCAGATTTGAACGAGGCTTGTGTCAATCCTGTGCTGTCTTCAATATGCTACTGTTACCAGAAAAAAAGTCTCTCTGGTATGCTATGAAGAGGGGACGTGCTAGGGTTTGCAATTTTAGCATTACAGATTCTTTATTATTAATAGATTAGTTGGGATTTTTCCAAAGACTCCTATGGGTCATAAGAGCTCCTGTTACTATATTTCATATACTCGTTTATTTATACAACTATACGTGAGGTCTTATGGTCTTTTCAGCCCAGAAAGAGCCAAGTTACTGTAAGTGTAAATGCAGTTTATTGAGTTATGGAGATCATAAATATCTCCTTTAACATCTGATTTATCTTGAACTGTGTGCATTGAAAGAAGTGTCTCAAAATCAGGAAAGAAGGGGTACATGCTACTTCTTTGGACAACCTGTGTATTCATACCCAGAATGAAACCTTGGCAGAGTAGGTAGAATTAAACTGTCACCACCAGGGCAGTTTTACTTTATGTACTGCAAGGTTATATGAATTTTATAGGCTCATTTATTTTGCTGATTAACAGTCCAGTCCTGCTCTTGACAAAGTCTCCTGGATTTTTTTTCATTCCTGTGGCTTCCCCAAGATAAGCAGAAGAGATAAAGTCTCAGGCGGAGGCAAATGTAAGAATAGGAATTTCAAGGGAAAAAAATTCCTTGTCCCAACATAAATTTGTCTGGACTTTATAAGAACTTTCTGTTTTCATACAGTACAGAAACCATCCAGACAGATCTCACCAGTGCAAGACCTCAGTATATAAAGGGTCCAGCTACAGACAATGCCACATGGAGACTCTTAAATGCTGCTAAATATCAAGCAAAGGGATGCCATCAGCTTAGTGGATTGCTGGCATGTCTGCTGATCCTAACCTACCAGGTGCGCTGGTAGTTACACAGGGGCTTGGTGATCACAGACCAGGGTGTTTTACTTTGACCTTCCAGCTGATTGATGGGTATTTTCCAGAGATTTGTCACTGTCACAATTAGCCTTTACTGCAGGAGTTCACTGGCCACTCGTCTTCCTCCATTGCCACTATTAATGACTTTGGATGTCTCATGCTCTAAACAGTGAGAGAAAGCCTGGAAAACTGAGTGGCAGCTTAGCCATTGAAAAGTAAAGGCTCAGAAGGAATGTCCAATTTACTGATGTTGTTGAGGACTTACTGCTTTTTATATCAAGGAGAAGAACTCAGATATATAAGCCTTATTATTATATATAATCTATATTGATATGTATATGTATCAAACCAGAACTAGAAGAAATGTGTAGCATGAATTGGAGAAAGAAATTAGGACCAGATGCTGGTCCATATTCTTTCAGTTTTTCACCTCTTTCAAGTTGTTTATGGGTAAGAAGCCTGCATGTTTAAGGGTGTATGTGTCAGCCTGAGTTTGTGTGCTTCTCTACTAAATTATTTTATTTCAAGATTTGCTCATGATTCTGGATGCCCCATCCTGGCAGTGTTCAAGGTCATGTTAGATGGGACTTTGAGCAACCTGGTCTAGTAGAAGGTGTCCTACTTCTGGCAGGAAGGGGTTGGAAATAGATCCAAGGTCCTTTCCAATCCAAACCATTCCATGATTCTATGATTGTTTCATGCAAAGTGCAAGAAAAATACAGCTACATTCAAACACAAATTTATGTAAACCAAGTGGGTAAATATTAAGTAGATCATAATAATATTAGAGTAATTTTTCTTTCATGAAAGGTAATTGAGCTATTCCAAATAATTAATCAGCTTGGGTGTTCCTTGTTTCCTTTTGAGTCTTACTTTTAGCAGATGGACACTGAGCAGTTTCTGAAGATCTGGTCTCTTCCTTGTTTTGATGGGGCTGACAAAATCACTAGCCTATTTGGAAAACAGTTGCCTGTGCTTCTTGCTGTCATAGGAAGAAACGATATCCTCAGAAAAATATTTCTGCTGATGTTATCTTTGTCTTTCCTTGCAATATCACCACTACTGAAGTGGAATGACAGGCAGCCATTGTTTTTCTGAAAACTAAAGGTGATTAGGGAATGCTCCTATAGTATTTCTTTCAACTTTAATAATAATAAAGTGGCAATTAAGAACTCCAAATAATTGAATGACAGTAATATGAGTATTTTCAACAAAATGACGCATTTTCCACAAGCAAACGAAGATGATGTATCAAGACATGCAGGTGATGTTGATAAAGATGAAGAATATTGTACCTAAGGGTGAAAAATACAATGACAATGTAAAAAAATATGGAAAAAAATTATTTGGATCAAAATGATAATAAAACAACCTGAATGCATGCGTTTCTGTAGGTAAATGTGAGGCAGCTTTGTCTTTTCTTGCAAAGGGTCTGCATGGGTATAGCTGGCTGTCTACCCAGTTTTAATGCAACAGGGAACTTCCTCCTATGTGCCGGTAGTGCAGAGCTGCTTTTCTACTGTATTGAACTATATGGTGACTTCTGTCATGCCCTCTGCTTTGCTTCTTTCCTATGGGCCTGCCATAAAGTAAAAGTTGTTTTCCAAAGTAGGAGAGGATTTAAAAGGTCATGATGATCATAATAACCCTTTGGCAATCTGGATATACAGGACAGTGTGTGCTGTTGTTACTTTGTTCTAAGGGATATAGTAAAAAGGAGACTGGTACAAAGTAGGATATTGGTTATCTTCCTGTATCTTCTAACATGACAGCTGGCCAATGTGTTATTCTGCTCTCCCTCGGCCGTTATCTCTTCTTTCCTGTGGAAAGCAACATCTTCTTTTAGGAAACAAATTTTCTTCTTACTTGCCTCTGTGTTCCTGTTACGCTCTTTGTGTACATGTTACGCTCTTCTCCGTTATTTGCCTTTCACCTAATGACTCTGTTAGAGGGAGCCTGTATCCTGAGGGCTGTTAGTTGAGCAGGGAATCTGCCTATGAAATTACCCCCAGAATGAGTTTTTTTTTCCAGTGATTATGGAAAATAACAGCTACGCACTGTGGGTGCACTGTTTACCTGTAATTTGTATGAGTGCTTGCAGGAAGAGGTTGCTGGCTGGAGGGGCTGGGGCATCACCCATTGTTAATTTCCAATAAGCTTGTAACTGGTACCTAAGGTGTTGGTTTAAATCTGTAGTCCTGAATAATTTGAGTTTCAGTTACAAGAAGTATCACATTTTTCCACAGTTGAGATGAGAAGAAGGAGCATTTCTAGGGGCAGGAAATTCTCTGTAAATGGTTCTTGTTCCTAAGCCCAAATTATTATTTTTAAATCTCTTTCATTTGTTTCAGACTTGCACAGCACTGGGTGGGTGTCCACAGTCATGTTTTAAAACAGTTAGGGTAATAGTTTTTTCTTCTCCATGCTTCTTCAGCACTGTTGGGAATCTGACCATTGGAAGTGTTGCCCCCAAGCTCTTCCTGTTTCATCCTTAGAAATTTACGAATTTCACTTCCTTGCTGGTCCATGGAAATGCATTTTTCAGGGTGCTCTGAAACACCCAGACCTCAGCTCAAATCCCTACTGTGATTTAAGTAGAGTGCAAATGTAAAATGGGATCTTCCTGTTTGGGATGTCCTTGTTATAGTATTAAAGCAATTTCCCTCCCCTCTGTAGGAGTGGGTCCTTTTTTGAGTAAAATGTTTAGGCACAGAGTGAAAAAAACTGTAGCCCCATGGCTGAAACATATGGAAAGTAGGACACAGCCATGCTAATCCCTGCTACAGCAAATGTCTAATTATTTATGTAAAGCAAAATGTTGCCAACAGGAGCAGTTAAAAGGCTCATTGTGCTTTTGACTGTCCCGTTACATGTCTCTTGGACTGTGCTCCCATGAAGTTTGGGCTGTTGCACAAGGTAGAGCAGAACCTACTGGGATGGGAATATGCTTATATTTTTAAGTAAATATCTTTCATTGCATTGTCCTGCTTCAAAGACAGCTCTTTTTGTACTCTATGGAGTGATCCCACAGCTTGCAATGGAAGATTTGATGTTTATCCCCATATAAGGGGTTTTAAGCTAAGTCAATGGAACTTAGCTGCAGAACAATTGCAGCTTAGAGAAACTTTCGTGTTGAGACCAACACCCATTTTCAGCCCCAGTATGAGTAACAGGAGGCATCAATTAAATTCATTTTACTTATTTAGATGCAAGTTCATGTGCAGACCCTTTCTCTAGTTAACAGCTAAACAAATGTATGACTGAGAGGAAAAACTATACTCTGTAGCTGGACATTAAATATTTATCTCCTGAAGTGTCACTTCACGTTTTCTTGATATTCTGTGGCAAGAATTCCATGGTTAAAAATAAGTTTGTAGGCCAGGGAGAGAAGCTGCCCAAATGTATTTATGAAGATGCTGGATCCCAGCTGGGGATTTGGTTACTGTTTTAAAATACTTTTTTTTTTTTCCCCCCATTTAGTAGCTCTGATCCTGGCAGAGACCTGGGGTTTTGTTGCAGATGGTTGTTATACATACTGAAAGGCCTGTATACTTACAATATGCTCCAAAAACCATTAAATGCTGTAAAAGCCTGGCAGACTTTATAGTTTGCATCCTGCCATTAGAGTTCTCTCTGAAGTCTGTCTGAGGGATATAATTCCATTCTAATTAAACCTATTCCCCTTTTCCAAATGTGAAACTGGCCTAATTAGTGACTAATTGTTTCACAAATATAAAGTAGGTCTAATTGTTCCTTGCCTCCTGACTACAGTGTCCTGCTTAGTCCCAGCTAAGCAGAATCCCTGTGAAGGGTGTTTTGTCTCCATTAAATTCCATTAGAACTACAATCTGTAGCCAGTGGAAAAGGGAAGATATTTGGAACACATAATTTTTCTATTGCTGGTGACAGTGGTCTCCCTGAGATGGTAGTATGTGTATCCCCTGCTGCCCTACTGACCTCAGAAGTGGGATGAAGATTTTCGAGTCATTGTTTGCTTGTGAAAACTCCAGCTCTTGTCTCCTCCTGCTTTTCTGCAGGAGAGGAGAAAAAGAATTTTGGGGCCAGTTAACTGAGGAATTAATGTTATATGATCAGAGGTGTTGTGACATTGTCTGGGGGAAATCCTGAGTAATTTTTAAGTTATTTGGCATTCAAAACCCAGCTCTTTACAACAAATTCATGTGTAGCACTGAGTCCTTGGGAAATATGTACAACTTCTCTATGCCATGAAGGAAGAGCATCATATCCATTACTAATACCATCCTAGTTAACATTCCCTGCTATGCACACACTTCTGCAACAATGGAATTCGTTTTCTTTTTTTGATTTACTCATTTTGGTGTATTGACCAGTCTTGGAGCGCTCTCTCCCTCATTGTCATTTCCATATTAGCTCAGGTCAAATCTGCAGCCCATTGACACGAATGGGAGTTGAGCAAGACCTGGGCCTTTGATCTTTGTATCTGAGACTGAGTCAGTTAGCCACTCAAGGGGTTCCTCTGCAGGGTATGAGCTGCTTGAAGATGAAGCGCATGAATAATATACAACCAGTCCTGCAAACATACAAAAAGTAAACTTCCCAATTGCTGTGTTTAAAATTACGGCACACCGCAACTTCAAGCATCAAAGACAGTGGAAGCGACAGTGCTGATTTGTTTCTTTTTCATCCCAACTATACGTCATTAGCAGGTTGTGCAAAGATGAGACAAAGCTTGGGCTGTAAGGAATAGTGATTTACTTTTTAAATGCTACAGACAAAGCAAAGTTGTTGCTGTTATAGATCTGGTAGTTGATATTTATACACACCTGGCACATAAAAAAGTGGAAGAAATTGGATCTACATTTAAGGGAAATATTTTGCATCACTCAGTTAAATTCTTTGAACTTGCAGCTTGCCTTTTTTTTTTTCTTTCTTTTTTTTTTTTTTTGGAGTACATTTGTTTAAAGGAAATACAAGACTGATATTACAGAAAGCATAAATCTTAATCTACACGCTAACATGTCTAAACCAGCTCTTTAATACTGACATATATGACTTTTTCTAATGTTTGATAATTTTAGAGAACACAAAATGAACTTTTAGAGCCATACCAGGGCTTTGAATACTTACTAAAGCTATGATTATACATGAGTTGTGACATGGCAAGCCAATGGTTTGAAGAACATGCAGCCACATGCCTATTCTTTTTACTTTACTGGTGGATGGCCAAAAGGAATTTTGACATGTAGTCAGTATGAGGTACCTGCAATGCCTGTTTGACCCTCAAAAATGAAACAGATGCTAACTTCCCTTTATAAAGCTTCATATGTTCTTGAAACAATGCCTTCACTTGTAACACTACGCACAGCTACAGGCGCATCCACAGGGATGGACATGAAATCTCTTGTTTCACTGAACAGAACTGCCCTAGTACCATACTATCAAATGCATGGATGGAAAAGGTCCAAAATTTGCAGGATAGACAAAAATAATACCATTGCAGTCTTTGGCTATGTAACGGAAAGGTATAGAGAAGATGGAGCTACACTATTCTCGGAGATGTGCAGCAAAAGTCCAAGGGATTGCTATTTAAGTCGCAATAGTGGAAAGTGTGGCTAGAAAAAAAGAAAAGAATAATTGCTGGAAGGGTGGCCACACACTGGAATGGGTGGCCAGAGCAGTGGTGCAGTTCTGGCCTGGAAGATATTCAGAACTCAATCAGGTAGGCTCCTGAGAAATCTGCTGTAGTTGGTCCTACTTTGGGCAGAGATTGGGCCCAATGGCTCCACATGTCCCATCCAACCACAGTTGTTCTGTGGTTCTCCTGCTCCAGAGCTTACCTCCACCATATGAACATGGAGGTGCTGCAGGGAGCATATGGTAGAGTCAGGAGGCATTTCCAAATGAGTACAGCATCTTCTCCCAGCATGAGGTGGGATTTTCTTGTGTGCTGTGGCAGGTGGAGATGAGCTTGGTACTGTTTGCTGTCTTGTGCATTTGTGTTATCTTGTGGGGAGTTTCCATTCGTATGGAGTAGGAAGGGTTTCTGGACAACCATATTAAGAAGATACAAGGAGAAGTAAAACTCAGCCTACACTTTAAGTTCATGTCAAACAGAAAGAAGTTTAAAGGGTCACAGTTCAACACCACAGTTATTTTGGTAGTCTCTGCCATCTAAATTAGTTCTCCTTTGCTAGATCTCCATGGTGGGTCTGGAGTTCACCATACTGGAGACCTCAGGACAGTGCTGTGTTTGGAGTCCTACCAGATATACTGTCTCTGTTGACAGCATCTCTGTAGCTGACACAAAAGCCATATGCTCACATCACCATCAGTACTGTTGACTGTTTTTGGAACTGGTCAGAATGAGCGCAGGAGAGTCAGTGGGGATTTGGAAGAAAAAAGTGTTGGAAAAAGTTGAATAAGTTTTGGATGAAATACTTGTCTGCTCTCACTGAACATAGGAATGGGACTGAAACCTGGAAATTAGGAATATTTTAGACATAAACACTGCAAAAAAATGCTAGCAGTTCCTAGGTGCCGTGGGAGCTGGGAAAACGTATAGAGTGGTGGTGAGAACAGGAGGAAGAAAGAAAGGGAATTATTTGTTGTATTCAGACATACTGATGGGTCTTGCTTAAGGTTGCACCTTTGAGGAAGAGTGACTGAAATCCAAACAAATGTGTAGAGGAATGTAAAATGTACTCTCAATTTTGATTCTACAGTCAGGTTTTGAACACCATAAAGTCTCACAATTGTTACGCGTCTATGCCTCATCAATTTTTAGCAGGAGAATTTGAGGTGGGATCTGTTGCTTTTGAGAAAGAGAACAAAGGAAAAACTTTGATTACAAGAATATTGGAAGAACCTTTTCTCGAGAGCTAAACCATTTCAGGTTAGGTCTGTGGTGGCAAGGTATCTTATGTATGGCTGAACCAAACTAAAGAGTGATGCCCAGCCTGAGGTGCAGGCAGTGTGTGTTAAATTCCCATGCAAAGGCAGCAGCCCTCAAATACCATCCAAAATGTACCAGTTTCATAGGAGCAAGGCATTATTTGGCCTTCCCTTCCTAAAGAAACAATGTGAATTATTCCTATCTCTTAAAATTGCGATCTATTTCTGCTGGTTCTGGGAATTAGCTGGTTTCTGCAGCAGCATTCTCTGCTATCAGAGTTGCTGCTTCCTTCCTGATACAAACCCTTTCAGAAGTGGGTGAAACACATATGTGTCCATATAATGGTGGGAGTCTGATCCTGCATGGCTGAAATCTGTGATAGTTTTGCTGTTTAATGTAAATGGAGTTGGGTCCTGTGCTAGTTGTGTGCTTTTGTGAAACGTCTTGATAGAAGGCACGGCAATAAATGTAGTAAGATAATAAACTTTGGCCGTATTCCTACAGCTATGTATAAGCCCATCTGTATACCGTATGTCAATAAAACCAACTGATTACAGAATAACTAAATATGAAGGGCCCTGCTGCTTAAGAAAATCCTCCTGTATCCCATTCCCAAACTTCCGTTACATCTATGGAAAATCTGGTCAATAAGTTGTATTTGTTGCATTAAGTCCTGATTTTGAACCTAAGCAAAAAGATAACTGCAGCCTTATCCTTGCAAAGGCCTATTCATGTCTTTAGACATTAAAACTAGTGCTGTTTCCTTTGGTGGAACTACTTCCAAAGTGCAGAGGTGGTTGCATCTGTAACTCTAAATTACACTGGGGCTTTCCAAGGTTCTGCTGGAAAAGCACACCAAGTGAGTGAAGCCTTCCTTAACCCTGCAATCACTTTTGTTCTCCAGCTCTAAAGAAAATGCTTCGTTATTGTTACTATTTCTTTCATTTATCCGCATGCAAAACCTCATGTGCTACTTTTGCTGCCCTTTTTGCCTCTGGGTAATCAGAACTGGTGAGCTGAATGCATTCCTCTTCACTCTGTTTTTAAATAGTGTGTGAGGAGGAATACAAACATGTCCTTTGCAATATAGAGAAATAAACATTCTATGAGTTTTTGGTTGACCTTAATGAGTGTCTTTTCTGTGTGAAATTTGTTTCTTCACATTTCTAGTCAAACTTGCAACTTTGTTTAGCAGAGGTTCAATAATGTATTGTAAATTTTATGTTACAGCTTTACACTCACTATTAGGAAGCACATTTAGATCCACCAAATATTTTTTTTCTAAACACTTAACTTTAGACTTTATAGTTTCACAAGTGACAGCTCTGCGTTTCATCTAGCAAACTACTGCCAAATCCAGATGCTGAAAAAAAGAGCCTAAAATTATACATTCAGTCAGTATTAGCTATTTATAGGCATTCTTCAAATGCATTTGAAATAAAAAGAAAAACAAAGCTGTGAAGGTCACAAATCAAAGCATTATTGAAGATGACTTATATCCTTCCAAGGTACTTTCTTGCTAAGAATATGTTGTATTTCTATTTTTATAATGCTTTATCATTTTTTATTGATAAAGCAAGATTCAAGTTGCAGTGGAAGTGCCAGACCTTCTGATATGTTCTTTTGAAGCCCTTTTTGCAGTGCAAGTCAACACTTAATAGAAGTCACTTTATTTCTTAAATACCTCATGTTTATACAGCTGTTCCTATTTTTTTCTTTTACTTCACAACATCTGAAATGAAAGTGCCACAAGTAAAAAGAGATATTAAACCAACAGGAAAAAAGGATTTTATGCCGATGACATACAAAAGGAATAAAAAGCATTTATTAACATAAAGGAAAATTGATCAGAAGAACTTCAGAGACTGATTAGTTTTGTTCTGTAGTCAAATGATCATTTCCACTGGAAGCTAGTGGAATTTACTAATTTACTAATATGCTGCAGAAGGATCACTACATGTGTTTACACTTTGTCTTAAGCATACTCTGGGATAAAAGTGGTGTTGCCAGTCATGTTGTTTGTGTTAATATTGTTCCTCATGGAGCCCCTTTACCATGCTTAGGGTGGAGTTTCAAAGCAAGAGAAATCCTGCAAGAGGTTGTGAGCGGTCATCCACCATTGCCCTCTCTATCATGTTTTGTTTATCCCTAAATAGAGCGCTTACCCATGCTTTCTGATGTTGACATCCCATGAGCTAATTCCCACTTTTTTGCTGATGCAGGGGTTGCCCATACATGGCTGTAGCAGGGAAGCAGGCACCACAAATGTCTTTGAAAACAAAGCTGTGCTGGAGAAATACGGTTCAGACACCTCATCTGACTATTTGAGCAAGTGTTGTTTCACTTTCAGTGAGTATCCACTGCTAGGTCAGGCCTCCTTGTGGAAAGCTTCCAAATATGGGACCGTATTTCACACTCCCTGGAACACCTTAGGTCTACAAAGCTAGTGGCTTAGATGTGCCCAAATCTCTGTGGGCATTTTCTCTGTGATAAGGATTGTCAGTGGACTTCAGTGAGTGGCTGTGCCATGTAGTTACATTCAAACAGTCTGCTTTTGATTTGTCTTTCTTGAGAAAAGTTCTTGTCGAGCCCACCTTAGGGCTTGATGTGATCTTTGCTCTCCCTGCAGGCCCAGCATTTCCTGCTTCGTGGGTGGAAGCAGTCAATGGGCGGCTGAGCTAATCTGGCACTGGGAGCCCCACAGTGAGGTGCCACAGCAAAAGAAAAGGGTTGGTGGGTCATGACTGGGGTGTACAGGAGGAGACTGGGCAATTACAGCAGTTTCTTCCCACTGATGCTCTGAGGCAGCTTCAAAGAAGGCATTCAAGTGAGCTGTCTCATAGGTGAGTTCCCCAGGACACATAGCTGCCTCACCTCTTGCAGCACCCTGGACCAACAAGAGTCCATACATACAGGAAAAAAACAGTAAAATGTGCATTTTCCTGCTTAAAATGCACTTTAACATGTTTTTAATGTGAATTAAAACAAAGATTTTCCTCTATTAGAACAAGAAGCCCCCTCTGAGAAACCTAGGGGGAGAAAAAGGAGGACAACTTCCCAGTACATATTACTGAAACATTTCTTGCATCCCCAAAGTAAGTGCTTGCATGCAACAGATTTGTTGCCAGTACATTCTGTTCCTGAACAGCATATATGTTTCTTGAATATGACAACTGAAGAAATTTATTGAAAGCAGAGAAAATGTTAACTATTTTTCATTTCTTGCTCATATATTTCTAAGCTAAGTGGCATTACACTTTAGTTCTCCCAAAAATCTAATTTAAGAGTCTTCAGATTTTAAATATTGGTTTTAACTGTAACAATTCAGGACTCTTCTAGGTTTGGCAGAACTGTTGGATAATCTACAGTAAATAATATATTAGTCTATAATGTACTCAGCAATTACTGAAAGCACATGGTGTATGCAATTTGTTATGCAAATTTAATCAAGTAGTTATCCTTGAAAGATCTGTGAGGTGTTCACACAATTATTTGTGAGTTTTTAGAAATATTACTGCTTTCTACTCATTATGTATATTCCATCAGTTTGTACTAGATGCTTACATGTGTTTGAAAATATGAATGTCTCACCTGAATGCTATATGTGGTGCAAACTTACACTGATTCTTGCGTAGTAAGAATCCATGGGTTTACTAGAAACAGATCTCTTGTGAACAAAATTAAAAATAGAGGCATTTTTGACAGCTAGAGGGCAGCTAGAGCATCTAGTCTAATCTCCTGTACATCATCTGTCCTTAAGGTTCTCACAGCTAGTTCTGACCTAGAAAGTTCAGACACCTGAACTGAGTGTAGAATGCCAGCATTGGGTAATCTGCAAATCTTTCTCAAATAAATGGTTTTAAAGTCCAAGAGGAAATGGCCAAGGAAGGGGTGAAGGAGCTGGTAACATGCACCAAGGGAGATTGATATGTAATTTGTTATTATTGAACTGGATCTTATTGTTTTACTTTCTAAAATACTTTCATTTGCTTTTATCTTTCAGAAAGAGATACTAGTTTTCCTTAGCTTGTGACTTCATCCTCAGAGTAATTTGTTATTAATTCTTTCGATAACAGTGAGCGCATCTTTCCACAGATGTAGTTTTAAGTGGATCATCAGTTAAAATGTTTGAAAGAGACTAGGCTTTAACAGTGGAATGAATGTAAATTAGAAACTACTGTTTGTCACCATATATCTCTCCTGATGTCATCCTGGTTTTTTTCAGAAAGCCATATTTCTGTAGAGCACTAGGGTCCACAATTATAATCTCCAGGCAGAAATTATGTGGTAGTTACTTTGCGGCCGTGTGTCTTGCTCTTGCAGAGCTGACTGATGGACACCTACAGTTAAGCATGGAGTTGAACTGAGTTTGGATAGTTAAATGCAGAAATCCAACAAGGCAGCTCTAGCATGAAACCAAAAGGCAGCAAAGTACACCAAGCAGAAATTTGACTTGATATGGGACCTTTTCTGGTGACCTCTGTGGTTTTGCATTTGGAGAGCACAAAGTCTTGAATTCATTCATTAGCTCTCCCCTTTGTACACTGTGCATGTGTATAAGTATCCTGTAAGAGGATAAGCATCAGGGAGTAATCATTATCAAACACCCCTGCATGGTATTAAGATAGACAGTCAAAACCATGAGCTACGGAAAGTGGTCTGTGTAGTTAAATGTGTCAGACGTGACTCAAAAGTCTCCTTCCTTTCTGAAGATATTACTTCATTCATGTTAACCACATTTGTAAGTGGCCTGGACTGAAGAGATAGTGTTTGGGGAATTCCAAACTCTTTTATATGCTTTTGGGAGTTTCAGGAATAGCTGCTCTGCATTCCACATTGATGTATAATCCTCATTATTGCTTTGAATAAGAACATGGTAATTCGCCAGAAAAATAAATAAAAAAAGTTATTGGTCAGAGGCGTACTATATAGGGAGTGCTAATAAAAACAAATATTTTTGGCTGTAGTCTAAAGTTCCTACTGTAAATGAGCTAATTTAGGGCTGTATCCTCCCATGAGATCATGGGCTGGAACGTGAGATAAGCAGTAGCTGCACAGATACTTTTGGGTGGTAGCAGGGAGATGTGCCTTCTCTACCAGGTCCACATCCAAAGGGAAGGAGGGGGGGAACATTTTCTGTCTTTTCCCTGTAGGAGGATTGATGCCTCCAAGAAAAATGAATGCAGATCTGATCTGTATCCTAGAAGAATATCCTTCTTCCAGCTTCAGTTTTGATGAACTCCAGGAGAGACAAAGACACAGATGGCATAGACGTATCTTAAGATAGATGCATTCCTTTGCCCCCACAGACCTGGAGTATTGCTATTAGTATAGAGCTAACTGTAAACCCCAGACATCTGTGCCTTCACAAACAGGTGGTGACACATGGTTTATTCTTCAGTTACTGACTCGCTTGCAATATTATTCAAGTTGTGGTTTCACGGTCAGCTTGAACCACACCAAGCCCACGCCTGCTGCTGACAGGGCAAGCCTTATGTACCCACCACCCTGAGCTGGTACAGGCTCTCTCCTGCCGTGTGTTACTCCAGAGCGCCATGACTTGCTGCATTGGAGAACCTGTGCTGCTGGAAAGGAGTCCCATCATAACGGTGATTTGCTGCCATTTAGACCAGCACTCTGATCTGACTGACAGAAATAGTGTTAACATTGTGTGAGGGAGAACTTCTCAGCATGAGCTGGTCATAAAACCAAAACCTCAGGAGGCTTTTCAGGAGGAGGGCTGGGCAGTGGAGTTTTCTTTATTTCCAGAAAAAGGAAAGTGGAAAATCTTTGCTTTTCTTGCTGCGAGAATTCAAATCCATCAACCAACCAGCCCCACTCAGCTGTTGTTTTTCCCACTGATTTTTTTTAACAAATAATGGCATATTATTAAAAACTATCAAGGAGATGTAACTGGAAAATTATCAGTGAGTTATTCTTCTATTTAAATTGCTTCTAAAGAAGTTACCATTTATTTAATGTGTTCTTAAGTACAGAAGAGAAGTGTACTAGATTCAGAAGTTAGGAACCTCTCTTATCCGAGATCTGTTAATCCTAATTTGCTACTCTACCAACCAATGCCACTTTCTGTCACTTCAGTCCTGCAGCTAAGCACGTTGGATGGTGCACAACACATCCATTTAGTCCAGTCTTGCAAGGACAGGATAAGTACAAAAAGTTTTCATTGAGAATGGGAAGCTGTAGAGAGGTTGATTGACACATCTTTTCCTATTTTGGTTTTCTTGTGCTTTACTGTTGTTTTATTCATGTTATCCACCCGCAGTCGTGAAGTTTTACCCAAGTAGCAAATAAGCACGGATTTCAGGTGAGCTGCCTTGGCAGTAAGCAGCATTTTCTGAGTGCAGCAGGATCTTTCCTCAGGGTTTTATTGTTGAGGCTGTTAAAATGCAGAAAGGTTACCACAAATGAAGGAGAAAAAAAACCCAAAACAACCCCAAACCGAAAACTGAAGTGGTTATACCCAATCACAAGTTAAACACAGAAGCTTTAAGCCCATGTCAAGCAGCTCTGCTATGTAATAGCTAACTGTCAATATTGGCCCTGGGTTGGAAGAGTTGTTATTTCAGCCTGCTCATGGGAGCCCTGGTTTATAAATGCTGAATTATAAACACTCCTGTGACTTCAGTTCTGGGCACTTCAGTTCTTCTTCACAAGGTACTACTGGGTTTGCTCTTTGAGACATTTCCCCCACATCTGCAGTGCAGAGTGGGTCAAGGTCTGCCCCAGCCCCTGGCAGGGGTCCCCCTCAAGGTCCACGGCAAAGCTTGGGTACCGACAGGAGCAGCCTCTACAGTAGCTTCTTCTAAATGTGGAAGTATTATAGAAAGGGAGGCATAAGCTTGCAGTACCATGCTGTGCAAGCAGGTTCTTGTTTTGTTTGTTTCAGCAGTGTCCAAATTGCATACTTGTAACAGTCTTCTGCTCCTGAGTTTTTCACAGATCAACTAAGGCAGAGTGCGTGAATCACTGGCCTGCTTCAGATGGTGGCAAAAGTCCGGTTTATTTCAATGGATGAGGATTTCACCTCTTCTCTTCTTAGTTCTGTTAAAGACTTAATTTAAAGAACTTAATAACTTCATGACTTAATTTCAGTAAAGCCATATGGTAGGAATAAAACAGCAACAGCGCCAGGGAAATGAATGATTGCACACTGGTTTTCAGTTAATGGTCCTTGCAGCTCCTCAGATTTGTAGACTACTTCTAAAGTGCAGTAAGCCTAAGTTTGGCTTAAATTTGCTATACAAAGGCTCCCACCATAACGGGAATGATATTAGGCGTCCACAAATCACAGAAATCTGAAAATCACATTTGGGGCATTCATCTACCAAAGAAGTGCAGCTCTAAGATACAGCAGTAAGAGCTTACACTGTTTCTGCACACCACTGAGAGCAGGCTTATAGTCTTTCTTCCTTTTGAATATCACAAACTTTCTGTCTTTTACACACTATCACCAGTGCTGGTAGGACCCAGATGCACAAAAAGAGATTTCCTGAAAAATCAATCAAGAAATGGATGTCTGAAAAGTTTTCCAACAGCTGAAAAGCATCAGTTCTTATAAAATATGTGATAAGTACAGTTGCATGACAGTGTGAGGGGTCTGAAAGTCCTGCTGGCACTCACTTGGGATAGTCTGCATAACTGTTCAGGGATTCACCTCCTGTGAGTAATGGTAAACATCCTAAAGTCACACTGGTAGAAATTCACTGCAATGCCGTTCTGTATTAGTCATTGTAGCAGAGAGTGTTTGTGTGTGTGTCAGCCTGTGTCTGTGTGTGTGTGTAACTCTCTAGTGCTGTGTGCCGTTCATAGCTTTTCATACTAACATTCACATATTTGTAAAGTGCAGGCCCTTAGTGTCTCAGCAGTAGTGACACAGGGCTCTTTGGAGAGAGCCGCTGTCCTGCAGGCAGAGCATTGGTGCTGCTCTCTCATGCAGCCAGTGCTTGGGTAACCATTTCATATCATCCTTGGTTTTGCTGCACCAGGTATCTGGCCCAGCAATTCTGGCATCTCATTTGCCGTTGATTAATCAGCCCTTCATTTTCTGGTATCGGATACACACTGTGGATGTATTTTGAAAAGCATTCCCTTTGTGGATAAGTACCTCTGGCTGCATTCATCCCTGGCAGAGCAGCAGCATGGACCATGTTTCTTTATTTGCTGCAGCTAAGCTGTGCTCCATGTGGGCATTGCTTTGCCAGGAGTTTTGCCTGGAGCCTTTTTCCAAAGCTGACTGCCCGGTCATGCTCTCTCACAAGGCTTTAATGCAGGGTGTAGGATACATCATGAGGAACCTGCTTTATTTTTTTAGGGGAGCATAGAATGCCAAGTTATGGAAAATGGACCTGCATACCTGTCTGTAAGGTGACATGAGTGTGAAAATATACGAGAGGTGTGTGTGCTGCCCCCAGTATAGAAGAGACATTCAGCTTCTCAGTAATTTGGCAGTATATGTATACACTAAAAATTGAAATCCTTTGGAACAACTATAAAAAGGGAAAACAATGTAATCACATCTGGCGAACCCCAAAGCTGTACGTAATTCTGTGACCCTTTGATGCGTTTACGTAACTCCAAAAATGCAGGTTGTATGCATGCATGCACAGAAAGACAACAGACTCCATTGCTTATCTGCGTCCTCCTGTTTGGAGTAGCACAGACATACCCAGGTCTGGCTGGTCTCATAAAATAATATGGGTTTGTCTTGATATTTTAATCTGCCCTAAACATCAGAGGGGATTTTGTGTCTCCTGTCTCATGAGCAACATTACTACTATTGCTGTTGTTCTTGTATCATACTTTCAACAGATTAGGGGATGGAAACCAGTACCAAAAGCCATATCCTGTTGTCGTTAATTAGTACTGTCCACAACCTGATGCCAGTTACCCTCTTTTCTTGAGGATATTGGCAGGGCATGTGAGCCTGGTCTACTGTCCCAGCAGTCTTCTGCCTTTCCTCTGGTGCCTTCTCTCCCTGCGCCTTTGAGGCATGCTCGGTACATGCTCTGTCCCCACATATAACTAAAATATAGCTTCTTTTCACTTTGTGAGAGTGCACATACACTCCAGCTCCACCAAGAAGCCATTTCTTACCTGTGCATGCTGCTCTGCAGCCCACAGCAGATCTGCAGCTCTGGTTGGGTGACCAGGTAACCACAGTCTCACTGGTTATACTGACCTAATGACCTATTATTTGTTTTACGTGGTGGGCAGATTTCCTGTTATGCGACAGGGCCTGTTTCCTTTTCAATCATACGATGGATTTGCATCTGGTCACATACCAGCAGGAGCAGCAGGGTCCATCCTTTGGGTGCTGCCAGGAGGACTGCTGCTGTCTTTCTGCTCTCTATGGCTACAAATATATCCTTCCAGGGCTAAACTCTAAACCAGGAAGGCACTTAATGAAGTTCTTTACTTTCAGTTTGTGTTATCGTTTCCTTGCTTTGGTTTCCTGAAAAGAGATGTCTCCGTAAACCAGGCTTCAGTGTCATTGTGGCTCTTACATTAGGGTCATGCTAGCCAGTGGATGTGTTGCAAAATCTACAGCCACGTGCAGACCCTATGACAAACTGTCAAGCACAAACATGACCAGCATGAAATTTGGGCTGGGGTTGGGGGAGGTTCTGGCAATAAATACCATCTGGTTCAGCAAGTTAGTACCAGATGTCTGGAAGCTTCCAATTCCATCCAGTAGAGGTGGAGCTGAAATAATTAAAATGATATTTCTGCTTGCAAAAGGCAAGAAAAGCGTTTTTAACAATGATTTCCAGAAGTAAAAGGGCAAAAGTCATGCTTTTTGCAAACTAGAACATGTCCTACTTTAGAGTAGTTATAGATTAATATCAAGGTGAGAAAGAATATACTGCCAAAGGTTGTGTTTAAAGCAGAATTCCCCCTTTTAGGATCACTGCTACACAGCAGCATGCGGAAAAGTAAAGTGGCCAGAACAGTTGCATATGCATCTTTCCAACTCGTATTGACTAACATTTCCTTGTCTTCGATTCCCATACCATGTGGCATAGAGTTGGCAACTGTTTTGCAAATGTTGTCTGTCATTTTCTCTTCTATAAAGAATCCACCTTCTTGGGGAAAAGATGCAATAAGAATGGGCCTGGAGTAGCTCAAGCAACTTCTCTTATACACCAATAGCTTCCTAAGCACAAAATCCTGCTTTTGTCAGGTGAACCACTCAGGCAGAGAGAGCTCAGGAGAGGCAGAAATCCCTGCACCACTGTCAGGTGTTCCCAGCTCAGCGGCTGTAGCAGGCTAGGAGTCTTGCATGCTCCATCTTCACCACAATGAGAGGTGGCATATAGTTGGTCCTGGTAAGGGGACAGGCTTCAGGACAGGATACAAACAGCATTTTTGGGGGACAAAAAGGGGTGGAAGTAACCAGTTCTGCAAGAAGCATTGGAGTCCCTTCTCTTTCTCTAGTTGCTGTAGGAAGTTGTTTCCTGAATTGTATCTAAACCCACCTCTCTTCTCAGATCTGGGTTAATGGAGTAAAATACATCAGTAGGGAGGAGAGATGCAGTGCATACTTGCACACTGAGTGAAGACTTAGAGAGACAGAAATAGACACTGATGAGGCACAAGTGCCCCCTTCCCTGGGTAAGCTTCTTTGCTGAGAGTGAGGTACCGCTATGGCAACACAGTGATGAAAGTATGCAAACTGAAAAAATGATCTAACACCGCGTTCAAAATATTTTTCTGTTCAGTTTAAATGAAATTTAGTTGTTTCCAGATCCTGTGCATGATGTTTTGAGAGCTTAAAATACGAATCCCATAAATCCGATGAATAACATGGCAGGCGTGGATTTACTAGAGAAGGGAGGAAAGGAACTGAAAGGCCTGTCAGTGCTGTTAGTGTTTCTATATGACTTAAATCTGAACAACATTGCTGTTGAAAGTTTGCTTTTACCAAAACAAGTGTCTGTTGCTTTTGAAGATATTTAAGTCTATGGAAAGAAAAATCTCTTTCTAAAACCATTACATCAGTATCATATTCGATGCTCACAGGTAGCTGAGGAAAATGGGAATTTGGCCTGTTTTGGGGTTTCTGTAATAGGCCATCAAATTAAGTACTTACTTTTCATGGATTTGAAGGGGGTACAAAAAGCTGGCTTTTCTAATTAGTATGGGGGAAGTGTACCAAGGTCTAAATGGCGATACCTTTAATTGCACTGTGTAGTGCCATAGTTTATAAATGGTTCCCCTGTATCATGAAGACTGCTTCTGGGGCAAGCTGCAACTCAGTGTTAGTCACCTTATTGATATTTCTCCTGAATAAATAGGTAAAAGCTATCTGCAATTTGATATGCAAGTTAGTGTAGATTTGAGAACAGATAGATAATGACATAAAATAGCCAATGCTGAGGAAAGAGAATTTTTTTTTCTGATGGTGGCTTACTGCTTTAAAACATGGAAGAAGTTCAGGGTCATGGGCAAAAGGAAACCTCTTGCATGAGAAATGGGAATTTCCAGTTATTAGGGAGAATGCAGGAAAAGCCAGATTACTTTAAATGGTATTCGCATTCCTACATTTTTCCATGCTTTCTAGTTCTCTAACTTATCAATCTCAATTTTTTAGCAGTTATTTGATGTTCTAGTTACTCAGAAGCACTCCATTTATAGTGTATATTGTTATTAAATTGTTTTAATGGTCACCCACCCTTGTACATACAGACAAATGCACCCTGCCTGACCAAACCCCTTGGTATTTTATGACCGGACATGGATAAGGGATCCCAGAATATTCATTCTCTGAAGTGCTGTTAATTGAGCGGGTGGAAGAGATTTGCAGCTCTTGTAAATGGGCACAACTTCAGTGAAATTATATTTATTTATATCAGTTTCAGATCTGTTCCAATCCTGCTGTATATTTCTGAGTTTGGAAGAAGGGATTGTGGATATTCCTATCTTGAGTGAATAATGAGGCTGTGCAGGGCAGAGCACATCCCAAAGTTCCTATTTTGAGAAAATCCTGAATTACAGATGAAGACCAATTTTCCAGGAGAATTTCAGGGCCAGCTGTTTTCTCCTCTATGAAATGCATCCTAAACAGATGGTATAGAAACAGAAACACCTTGGAGTTTCAACTGTACTGGTCCTCAAGTGGGTCTGAGGAAGGAAAGACGCTTATCAGTCTCTAAAAAGATAAGAGATTTCTATTGAAAATAAGCTTTTAAAATATAATCATATGACTTCTGTTTCTTTGCTTATGCAGCTGCCTTGGGATCTGAGCTCCTGGTAAACACATTGGCCTGTTAAAGGACATGATTCAGACTGTCCCAGATCCAGCAGCTCACATCAAGGTTAGTTTCCTGTTTATTGCAAGTCCTCAGATGTTTTGAGAGTCATAAGATTAAAGAATATGTATACATACTGTAGGTTTTCTTGCATGTTTATAAATTGTGCTACTGCACAAAACTGGCTCTTTCATTGCTCAATATTTATATGTTATTGTCTGAGTCAGTCCTGCAGACTTTGTTGCTGACACCTGTACTGATGTGCTCTGAAGTATGTGGAGATTTTAAGGATAATTTCTTCTAACATTAAAACCCCTTGATGGTCCTTTAATATTTAGTACTCTTCATAAAATACACCCACTTGAAAAATACTGAATTCATATGTCCCCAGTTCTGTGCCATGGAAGCCAGTAGCAAACAGTAACTTGAACTGGAGAATGAAAATGAGCATAATGCAACAATTAAAAGGCAAACAAACATCCCTTTGAAAAGATTCAGTGCATTGTTTCATGTAAGTCATAGGAAAATAGATATTGAACTGTAGTATCGCCTTAAGAACCACATTGTTTTGCACATTTCAGAAGGTGGCGTACTGTTTTTCCGGTGTTAGAATCATAGAATAGTTAAGGTTGAAAAGGACCTTAAGATCATCCAGTTCCAACCCCCCTGCCATGGGCAGGGACACCTCACGCTAAACCATGTCACCCAAG